>CAHIKZ030001257.1:0-2500 GCA_903632075.3 Acanthosepion pharaonis
ATATGAATATCCTGACATTGTTAAATGGAACACTTCTCAGTTAACTGCTAGACACGTTAAACGTTGAAGACAGTCTAGCCACCAATGTACACGAATGACAAATGTAAGCTAGTCTAAATGGTAACACAACGCCATCTACCTTAAACTTTCTTTAAACGTGATAACTGCAGAAACTTTGTGCACCTACCTTAGCAAAACTCTTGTGGAAAGGGGAAAATTTGGGGATTCCACTGTAATCTTGTGACGAAAATATAATGAAAGATTACTTCGGCTTTGTAGAACATTCATATTTGTTCAAAGAGAGATATAAAAAATGGTAAAATAGTTTTTTTTCCTTCATTAATACCTCGATTTCGAAACTGACTGGACGTTTTACCGAAGCTCTTAATAAGAGTCCTAACTCTTTATTTTCTATCATTATTTCTGCAAGGAGAATTACTTGTAGGCAACATATAGTGTTTTTTTTTTATATATTTTTAATTTTTATTTACTGATTTATCTATTTATTTTGCAATTTGAGGCAAACGATTGCCACCGAGATAATGCCAATAACAAGAATTCATTATCATTTCTTTCTTTCTTCGCTGAGTTTCGCTTCAAATGCTAATAGTTGACATTATAGTTTTTCAACCTTCCTTTCCGCAAATAGTCGGACTTGAAATCCCAACATAACTCACAGACGAACATATGGTTATATATATATATATATATATATATATATATATATATAATATATATATGACTGTCTAATATGTGTAATTATGAGCCGTTCTAAATTCCGTATATTTGCTTTAATTTCGGGTGAAAATAAAGACAAAAATTGTTCAACATTTGCATAATTATTTTTATTAGGCTATTCTTTGATCTAAGTTTTCGGCTATATGAGCCATCTTTAGAGTGGTTATGCGGATATTTAAACAAAGATATTCACCATCAAAGATGATATTCTGTTATGCTGACATAGAATATTGCTATGCGACGATAACGGTCGCAGAATAGCAGACGCAGGTCGTAAAATCACGATGCAGTTCTTTGACGTGTACCACGTGAGAAACCGAAATATTAACAGAAACCTATATCTAGATGCAAGGTAATGTGTTGCAACTAGTTTGAAATGTAATTTTGTTGAGTGTGGGTTGCTTTGTTTTAATGTAGATGGCCTCCCATATATGAAGGTATTTTTACTAGGTGTATGTGTGGGTATTGTTGTGTTATCAACTAATATCTGTCTAATAGTATGTAAATGGCAACGCTTTCCTGAGAAATGTTGTTTAATAAAGGTGACAGGTTAATTGTACGAGAGAGCATGCATATATATATATATATATATATATTCCTTGTAGAGAAAAGAATTTGTCTGGCACTTTCCAATGTTTAAAGCTCTTAGTATATTTATTTGCATCTTTGACAGACCAACTTCGTATCCTGATTTAATTGGCGTATTCAGACTTGTACCAAAGCGGTCAGAATAGACATGAAGGAGAAAACAGTTAATTCTTTGTCAGTTGACTAAGAAGCGAAGTCTGTCATCTCGATTTCGAGTAACTGTTGTCGGTTATTTCTTTAGCCAAATAGACTGGCACTGGTCGAATGATTATTTTCGAATTTAACTGATTCTGTTAAAGAGTGGAACAATAGCGAAACAGTGCTGACAGGCCGACTGCCCGTGTTGCATAAACACCAGTTTTTGTCCAAGAGAGGTTCGACTAAGCGCCTCCTAGCGACCGATGTCTACGTTTTTGATTAGTCGACACGGGAGGTACCTATCATCATCTATTCCCATTATGATGCGAGTCGGGACAAGAAGCTGCCAATGCGGACAATCCTAATGACTACTGTTTGGCTCAGGTGAAGAGCCCCAGGTTTGACCATAGATGCGGGGAGAGGTGATTTTGTTCTCTTATTCACTTGCTCGCACGTCAATAGAGATCACGGGGGAAACGACTAAGTGCAGTGTCCATGCTTTGCAGTTTGTTGTAATGTGTTTGTTATTCTGATCTCAATACAGACAATTTTGCTTCCGCATGGGTATTCAACAAGATAAGAAAATGGCGGACATCGAAAGACTGATTTGTACGTTTTGATAAATTGCGTGCAGCAAATATAGTTGTTCGATTTGGAATCACTCCAGGTCCCAGGGAGTTCATCCATTTACACTGAAGCATTTGTTTCAAACACGCACATACAGGCACACTGATTTTTATATATATATATATATATATATATATATATATATATATGCGTGTGTGTTGTGAGTAGCGTAGCCGACTGACGATTAAAATATTTCATACAACGAAAACGCGGCATGAGAAATCAGAGCCGAGTTCGAACTGCAGTCGAGTTCATTACATTCACCAACGTGAAAATACTCCTATCCCTCCTATGGGTTAAATAGTAAGACTTGTACTTTGAAAAATCTTTATACTCAAATGATTGTTATGTAATATTCACTCGCAAAAAACACTTGAAATCTAAAATATTTCGAATTTAGATAACGCAC
>CAHIKZ030001257.1:10000-55000 GCA_903632075.3 Acanthosepion pharaonis
CAAAATTGTCTGCACGCCATTAGTTAACGGCGATTGAGTTGGGAACAAACGGATAACGCTTCAAATGTATCTTTCAGTAAATATTATCCACACCACACCCCGCTTCAATCATACGTCAAGTCGCCCGGTCTTCGATTCTGCTCTCTACTTTGTACCTATAAGAATGTTGGTTTTATTAACGACTGCCTATCTTCATAGAGATTACCAAAGATTAAGGGAATCGCATAATACGGTTTGGATCCAAAATAGGCCAGAAAATGCAGGCCACTCATCCAAGATAGGGAAGAAGGATCTATGGAGAGGTGAAGAATTGTCAGTTTCTCTAAAATTCGTCTTTGGACATTTTACCAAGTGCTGCCTTCGAGGATTTGGTTTCAAGAATCCTTTCTTTGTTCCAAATCGGGAATATTATATCTCAGTCAATCGTGCAAGAGATTGTAGACGATAATAACTGGACTAAGAAGCTCTGAAAAATGAAAATAGAAAAATACTAAGCGTCGAAAGAAAATAGGAAAATACAAGCTTTGAAAGAAAAAAAAAAAGAAAGACGATAGGAAAATATAAATCGTTGAAAAGAAAATAAGAACTATTAAGCTCTAAAAGGAAAAAAAGAAAAAATAGAAAAATACCAAGAAAGAAAAGAAAAAAATTATCAAAGTAGCTCTGAAAAAAAAAAGCTTTGAAAAAAAGAAAGAAAATAGCTTACTTTGAAGCTCAGTAAAAGTGAAGGAAAGACAAGATCGGAAAACACTAAGATCTAGAAAGTAAGAAACAAACGAGATACGACATTCACTTTCAAAGAGTGAATATAGATTATTATTGGAGAAAATTGAAATTACAGAAAGTACGAAAACTAAAACGAAAGATAATAGATATAAATAACAAAATAAAAAGTAAAGGTTACCAGTTCTATAAATAAACCACAAACCAAAACAGCAAAAAGTAAACTAAAAAAAAAAAACAGAAATGATTACCATAAGTTAAAAAAGAAATAAAGAACATAAATTAGAACGAACAACTCTATCGATCTTAGCATTTCATATATATATATATATATATATATATATAGTCCATGATTTTGAACGAAAAATATCCAACGTCCAGGATGGGAAGAAAAACAGGGCGTTTAATAGCCAGTGGAATGGAGGCCCAAACAGGAAATTGGGAAGGGAAGAATGAAAAATAGCGAACAACAAATAAGATAGACAAAAAGAAACGAAAAGAGGAATAGGATAAGCAACTGAGACAAAGAATTTGTCAAAAGGAAAAATAAATAATTGTCTGAATGTACGCAAGCTATAAAAAAAAAAAAGAGAGGAGGAAAGAAAACGAATAGAAAGTAAGTGGCCGGGGAAGACGTTAGGTGATACAGATTTTTTTTTCGAGGTGGGGGGGTATTTTTGCACTTTTTTCATTACTCCGATCTCCTTAATCGTATTAAGGAGATCGTAGTAATGAATTGCGAGGTTGGCAATAAAATCCACATAGTTAAGGGATATTCAAAAGTTACTTCCCGTGACTCTGCAGCCAAAACAATCTGATGATATCAGCCTGAGAAGCAAGACAAAAAAGTTATGACAATAAAGAGATTTCTGTAAAATGAGAGAGAGAGAAAAAGTAAAGAGGATAAGGATGGTGAAAGGAGGAGGAAAAGTTTATAAGAAGCAAGTCCAAGAAGCGCTCAATTGCGACAGAAATTAGTTTAAAAGAAAAAAAGCGAAATTTAAATGAAAGGGAACTACAGTGTAACCCGGATATAAGTGAGTTGTCGGGACCGGAGAAGAAGTCTCTTATATCCGGGTTGGGTCTATTTTGTTTAAGTAAGTATGGGCTCTAATTTGGGACCAGAGAAAATCTCTCTTATATCCGGGTTTTACTTATATATATATATACATTGTAACCCGGATATAAGAGTTGTCGGGATCGGAGAAGTCTCTTATATCCGGGTTTCTTTTATATCCGGGTTTGGTCTATTTTGTTTAGGTAAGTATGGGCTCTAATTTTTGGACCAGAGAAAATCTCTTATATCTGGGTTTCTCTTATATCCGGGTTACACTGTATAACAGAAAATGACAAAAATGTAAGAACAGAAAAATTTGAAGCTAATGATAAATAAGGAGAATTAAGATTCAGAGGACGACAGAAAACGAAATGCAGGTCGATAGATTGAAAGTGATAATAGCCACGAAGACTGAATGAAAGGAAAAAAGAAGACACAGAAAGACTGAAAGTAAAAAAAAAAAAATAGTGGACGAAAGAAAGATGGTGGGGTGGAAAAAACAAACAAAACGGTCGAGGAAAAGATAGATAAGTGAACAGAAAGCAAGAGGTGCAAAGGAAAAAATAGCACAGAGGCTAAATTAAAGAAAGAAATGGAAAACGATAAAAAGGCAATATCGGAAGGGGGATAGAAAGAAAAGACTGAAAATAAATTGAAGGAATTAAGGAAAATCGGAAACGGAAAACAAAGCAAAAACAGAAATAGGACAGACATAATTAAAAGAATGAACATTTGAAAGAAAGGAAAGTGGATACAAGAGGAGGCACTGTTCTTGGAAGTAAAGCCGACACTACAGACAGAGATATAGATTCATTAAGTAAAGGTCAGTTCGAATGAGGCAGAAGGATTCAGACAAGAATTAAAAGGAAATCATTAAATAAAAGGAAAAAAAAAACGTAACGTATAAAGCCGTTCAAATTAAAAGCAAATACTGAAGTGAGCAAAGCCAAGAAATTAAGGAAAAAAAAACTCAATGAAGAAATATTTGAAAGAAAAACATTAAATATAACCGCGATAGAAACGGAAACACACATATATATAAATGAGTGCCTGTGTGTGGAAAAGATATGCCGAAAGTTGAGGCATATTTAGAGCCTTGCTTTTCATATCAGTCACTAAGACATTACAAGTTTGCCAGGCAAGTGAACGTCGGCGATTTGAAGCGACGTGAAATACGACTTTACCACGGAGACCAGGAAGCTTGCTCGTATCCCGGACCGAAGATAAACTAGAATTTATTGGAAGCGGGCGGTTTCTTTCTTCTCGAGACCAGCAGAGTAGACGAAGCGAGAGATGACACTGAAAAGAAGCGTTGCTTTGAAAGAGGCGTCAGCCATTTTGGAAAGGGAACGGGGAAAAAAGATAATTGTGAAAAATATTTCATTTTTTATTTTGATGAAAAAAATTCACACACACACACACATATATATATATATATATATATATATATATATATATCAAAATATAAATCTGCGCTACGCTTTCTTTCCAATATCTATTTCCTGAAATACTAATTTGCATATATATATATATATATATAGATATATATATATATATATAGGCAGGGTAGCGGCACGGACTGAGGCGAGTTCAAATTCCAGTCGAATCTATTACATTCACTTACGTTCTAAAACCTTTCAGAAAGGAATGAATTCCCTTCTTCTCCTTCCAGCTATGGGTAATTAGCAGGACAGACTGGTTTCTATATCCTTGGATGGTAACTGGTCTAGGAGAAGGAAAACTGAATTCACAAACTGTGGATCATATGTGTCTGGCTGTTTATTGCTATGAAGCGAGTTGCTGACCCTGATACGTCGAATATGACAGGAGTCCACCTTATATATATATATATAGAGAGAGAGAGTAGAAGTCTCTTATATCCGGGTGTCTCTTATATCCGAGTTGGGTCTATTTTGTTTAGGTAAGTATGCGAACACTTTGGGACCAGAGAAAATCCCTCTTATATCCGGGTTAATAATTGTATAATATATATATATATATATATATATAAAAGACATTTTATGTTTATACATTTTTGTGAATGCAAAATTTAAGTAAATACTCTGTTTATAATGGCCTGAATGTCCGAGAAATTTTCATAGAAAATATTCGTCCAACTGACATTCAGGCCGCTAAATGTTTTGTTTAATAGTGTTTATTATAAACAGAGCATTTACTTAAATATTTGTATCTATAAAAGAAATGTATAAACATAAAAATGTCTTAAAATTTTTGTCGGACTTTGTCCATTTCATAATGTGTGATATATATATGCACATTTCATTGAATACGACAGACAAGCTGCTTTGATTTAAGTTTTTTTTTTATACAATTTCTCATGAGATCTAATATCTATTTTATTTTCAGATGATAAATTATATAAAAACTGTCCGCATGTTCTTTTGTTCCAAGCGCTTTTGACTATACATTTAGCCATTTTATTAATAGTTTGGGACCTGGATTGTGGAATCGGAGACCCGATTTCGAATTCCGGATGAGTTAATTACATTCACTTACTGGGAAAGATACGAGTCCATCTCTTCTTTCCCAGCTATGGGTAAAATATCAAGACAGATTTAATCTTATAGCCTTAGTTGGCAACTAGTCTAGAAGAAAGAAACTCTGAATTCAAACCGGATCACACTATACTGAAGGTGCGTATATAGGCGACTGGGACCGCTTGTGAATCCGAATCCCTAATGGATCTGATATGAACATGCATGTCCGAATGAATGCGACCTCTTCTATGCTTGATCAGCTTTCGTTCGGGTGCGGTGGGTTTGTTTGATGGATCAACCGACCGGATGAATGCCGCAACAGGTAAAGGTACTTATGAAACGACTGAGCTTGTCCCGGTGTCTGGGTCCATCACTCGGGCACCAGGTTTCCGTCTCAATGAGAAGTTCTGCTTAAATTCTTGGGCAACAACCTCATCTAGAAAACTTCTTCTTCTTTGAGTGGCTATTGAGCCTTTTATTGGGTGAAAAATACAGCATAAGAAAAGCTAAAGAGGTCTTGCTTTGAAAAGTGGAAAAAAGGTGGTATAGATTTCCAAGGTTCCTAATTAAGTATGTTTATATTTATTGGTTTTGTGTAGAGAAAATATTAGTTAAGATGTTGTTTTAGATCAATTGTAGACCTTTACAAGATTTGGCCCTCGCTTTTAATACTTGATCTAATCGGGGTGACTGTAATGATTAGAGACTAGAGTTGCAATTATCATGTAATGTGTTTGATCTGTGGCAAAGGCTATCTTTTGTTCAGAAATGGAGAAAAAAATGTATTCCTCATTAAACGGGAAAGTAGCAATTTTTTTTTGTTTTGTTTTTTTGTGGGTAGGGGAGCTTTGCGTGTAACGAGTAGTTGAGGAAAAATATTCGACGTGACGTCTGTTTTAATTGGATGGAACTGTACCTCCGCCTCTTCGCTTCCTTTTGGAATATTTCCTCTTTGGAGATGGAATATCACCAATGTCACTTGGCTGGCCAGACTCAAAAACGGTCTATTTGTGCGGCGCCAGTCCAATACAATAATGGCAGGCGGCAAAGATAGTGATGAAAAAAAAAATCAGATTATTTTTTTTTTTTTTTTTTTTTTGCCTATACGGTTCAAATTCTTTGTTGATAGTTGATTCAGGTGAGAGGATATTAATTATAATCTAAAGATCAAGCTACTAAGAATCTAAAATATGCACTTACCTATGAACAAAGATGAACTGTATTTAAGTTACACACAGTTATTTGAATGTAGTAAATTATAATTATCTGAGACACTCTTTTTTCAGAGATATTCTGAATAAGATATATATTCGCCTAATCGGAATTATCTAGCATACAACGACGGAGTAATGTAACTCTATTCATCGGCAAACACTTTCAAGAATTTGTTTCAGGTACTAAATTTCAGAACAATAAAAATGCACCAATTTGAACTTAATTAGTCGTGATGACGAATAGAATTTATTTTCGCAACTCCTATAGTAACGGCAAAAGATTTCAACAGTCTGACAGATCCTAAATTTTCTTGAAAAAAATTAAAGGGAAATAATATTTCGTTCAGCAAGCCGACAAAAATATTAAATAGTTAGTATCCGAGACATTAAGAATCCACATATGGATAAATATGAAGAGAAAAATTGTAGGCGTAATCTCATCAACTTTCTTCATTTATATTCGACATATCGATTAACGAGCTCACTTCTCCTCTTCTGGATTTAATATACGTAATATAATAAAATCATCTTCCTATATATATATATATATATATATATATATATATATATATATATATATATATATATATATATATATATATATATATATATATATATGCAGCAGACACAAAGTTGCGATGGATAAATTGTTGTCTAAATTAGGCAAAAATGAAAATAACATTGACATCTCATTTTAACAGATATATTTATCAAAATTACACAAAAATATCTTATAGAAAGGGTGTTTCATTAAGAGGGATCAAAGTCAGCAGTAAATAAATCGGTGTTATTGGTGAAAATTTATTTATTTCTCTACTGGATCATGTAATTTAAGTCATGGAAATTATGCGTGAAAGATATCACGCAAATGTCCGCCAAGGCTTCGGCGGCACACCTCTACTCGATGGTCAAAATTTTTGATGACGTCTGTGCATAGCTGCTTCTCGATCTCACCAACATTCCTTATTATCTCGTCCTTCATCTATTGAATTCTTGTTGACCTGTTGGCATAGACCTTACTTTTGAGATGACCCCGAAGAATGAAATCTAAAGGCGTCAAGTCGCACGATCGTGGTGGCCAAGTGAGTTCGCTGTTTCGAGAGATGATGCGACCTGGGAATCTTTCATTGCATTTATGTTTGAACGTCCGTTTTGGTAATAGGCTTCGATAACTTTAACACATTGTTTGATTGTTAATCTAACCATGTTTGAAATTACCAAAGACTTAAGTTGTTAAATCTGAAAGAAAAACCAAGAAATCATCAGAGGCTTAAACATAATTCCCATTTAAATTCGGTCCAACCACGGTCTCCAGACGACTTCGGAATCTCCTACACCTCTTCTGGACGGTCCCTTTGTTTAATTTGCGAATGCTGCCATAATCTTTGCCTTCAGTTTATCTTTAGTGCTACAAGGAGTTGTGTTGATCTCTCGCTCAACACACATAATACTTATAGGTGGTCAGATGTAAGGGTGATGACGCAGAAATTCTCTGACAGCGATGACTGGTTTCTCCTGCATGTGTGGCGTGGTGCGGAGTCCTGTTGCCAGATATACGGTCTTCCATGCTGTTATAATAATATAGACCTCCCTTACCACTACTTGGGCAGTCTGACCTGCTGAGGCTTCGATATGAGTAGGCTCTATACCAATTTTTCAACTGCTGTCTTTGTTAATTAAATTTTAAATTTCTAGTTCTGACGCTGAATGCAGTCTATACGACTGATGTATTCGGTGTCAATTGAAATAGACTATACCATGAAGTAACTTTGGATTTCTCTGTTGTGTAATATATATATATATATATATATATATATATATATATATATATATAAATTACCCATCCATCGATTTTATACCGATTAGGATCTAATATCAGTATATAACTAAACGGCAGCAATGCACGGATGATTTCACTAGAGTAGGGAAGGTTTGTATAGCGATTTTCAAAGCGTAGCTCAGATGTGGTACAAGGCCGAAAATATGGGGCACCCAGTGAGGATCGAACTCACTACTCAGTCGTAATTGTTCAGGTTTGTATATAATGAGCTATTACTTCTCTGAAGAATTATAAACAGAAAAATGGTACTCAGTATAAAAGTAAGTTTCTAACTTAGGTTAGAATTCAGGCGTCCCCATCAAAGCAAGAGAGCCCAGTCTGCCTTGATGTTTAACAGTCATCTGAAAAAAAGACATGACTTATCGAAGGTCACAAGCGCCGTGTACACAAAACAGAATTAACGAGATTTCAAATTTTCGCACAGATAACTCTCTCTCTCTCACTCACTAACTCACACATATCATTCTATCTCTCCAAAACACAACTATATCTCTCTCTCCAAAACACATGTATTCCTATATCTCTCCTATACACACACAACCTGTATATCACCTACGCTCACTATGTCTGTCACCCCAGCTTTGTTACTTATATATATATATATATATATATATATATAGTTCAGTCTCGCAGCATTTAAAGGAACATGCATGCTCACACTCACAGTTTAGACAGATATTAGTTGAAAATACATTTATATTACATAAAAATAACAATTAGCAAAAACTGAAAATCCTTCAAGCACTTTATATAAAAGTAAATCCCAAAAATAAAGTCACCTGAGTATAGCAACAACTTTCTTCAATGTTTAGAATATATATATATATATATATATATATATATATATATATATATAATATTAAAAAGTTATCGCCCTTATACTGTGGAAAAAAAACGTGAATTTTGAAATCTAGAACGCTGCGTAACGCAGTCAAACGAAGATTTGAATTTACAGAAATACATATACACATTCACAGAAAATTTAAACCCCCGAAGATAGTCGCAATCCAGACTGAAAGTACTTGGGGAAAATAAAAACTATTTGAAAGAAAATTTTGATATTTTTCTTAATCAATTTTGTAAGGATATCAAGAAATCCGTGAACTTGATAGGATCACAACCAAATTAATCGACATATGTCTAAATTATTTAACCAAACCTGTTTGAAGAAAATTATGCTATATATATATATATATATATATAAGATCTGGATTTACATTGAGCTCTCAGGATTTCATCATCCTTGGGATTACCCATACGGATTACCAAGTTTTTCATAAATATATATATATATATATATATATATATATATATATATATATATATATATATATATATATATACCTTTTTGGTTTGTTTTTCTTGGTATCGAATAAGTTGTTCGACATCAGGTGTAAATTTGTAAAATGACTTAACGACATGTCCTTATTCGTCACGAGGAAAAAGTCACTAAATGTATCTCTCTCTCATATATATATATATATAAGATAAATTTTCTTTAAACGTAGTATGTCTCAGGTCGCTTCTTTATTCGAAGTCGTTACATTTTTATGGACCTTAGCATTTCGAAATTACTTATTTTCTATCTTGATAAGGAATCATTTCAATACATATATCTATCTATCTATCTCTCTCTCTCTCTCTCTATATATATATATATATATATATATATATATTCGATCTTCGATTTCATTCACCTCTCCACTTGTTTGAGTTTTTCCAATTATCTTGACGCCAGCTTTGGACGCTGAGCCAAAAGTTTTCGTCATTGGTTGAAGATCTAAATCTTTACAGAGACATAGAATTCTGGATTCTATGATTAAGCGATCATCTGTCACACAATTACCCACTATTAGACTGATATATAAATCTGTACATCATATCCTTCATTTCAGTTGGTTCCCGCTCATACCTACGTATCATTATACACACACACACATATATATATATATATATATATATATATATATATTATATATATATATATTCAGACATTTTTTGTTTAAACGTTCTTTTTATAAATACAAACAATTAAGTAAATGCTCTGTTCATAATAAACAGTATTAACGACTTTTACTGGCCTGAATGTCCGAGAAATTTTCATATATATATATATAATTATTTATTTAAAAATATGATTCCAACTCGCGACATATTTTTAATCATATTTTTAAATAAATAATTATATTTATGCTCTACATTTGTATCGAGCACTATTTTTAAAAAAATAATAACTAAAATACTAAGGAACTTCGGATCTACCTAACCAGTTCTTTCCTATTTTCTATATATTTTCACACACACACATATATATATATATATATATATATATATATATATATATATATATATGCATGCTATATTTATGGATAAAAATAGTCAATATAAAGGATAGACCATGCGTAAATAAGAATGGACACTAAGGTCAACACCGATTGGCGACAATCTGTTTCATACTTGGAAACGATCTTCAGATCATTTCACTTGTCTGTTGACTCGACTATTTATACATGATACTTAAGGGTGGATTACGGGTAGCAAGGCAAGGTTTTTCCAATTTAATGTATTATGCCAAATTTAAGCCGGTAGGCGGCAACGGTTATATATTTTTAAATCATTTCACTCCAAGCAAGACAGAAATGCCACGAGTGCGCAGACGCATACAGGGACTGAAAGTGAGAGAGAATACTGAGAATTGGAAGGATTGAAGAATTGTCAAAAGATTAACGGCATTCAAGAAAACAGAAGATGGCGATTGATGTCGCATTTAAATTTCTAAAGATTTTAAGTTATGCGGGGAAACAAGTCAACGGAAAGGAGTTCCGCAGGTGGGAAGTGCGAGAAAAGAAACTTTTGGAGTAGAATTGGCGGTTGAATTTAGCTATTTCAACTGTCCCTGTCTCTGCCTGTGTCTATCTGTCTTTCTATCTCTCTTTCGCTCGCTGTCCATCGATGTCTCTCTCTTGTCCTCTCTCTCTCTTGTCTTTTCTCTCTCTCTCTGTTCACCCCCCCTCTCTCTGTTCACCCCCCCTCTCTCTCTCTGTTCACCCCTCTCTCTCTGTTCACCCCTCTCTCTCTGTTCACCCCTCTCTCTCTGTTCACCCTCTCTCTCTCTCCATGTTCACCCTCTCTCTGTTCCCTCTCGCTTGTCCTCACTCTCTTTCTCTGTTCCCCTCTCTCTCTTGTCCTCTCTCTCTCTTTCTCTGTTCCCCTCTCTCTCTTGTCCTCTTTCTCTTGTCCTCTCTCTCTTGACCTCTCTCTCTTTCTCTTGACCTCTCTCTCTTCTCTCCCTCTCTCTCTCTTGTCCTCCTCTCTCTCTCTCTCTTGTCTCTCTTTGTCCCTCTCTCCCTCTCTCTCTTGTCCTCTCTATCTCTATTCTTGTCCTCTCTCTCTATCTCTAGTCCCCTCTCTATCTCTTGTCCCCCTCTCTATCTCTTTGTCACCCCCTCTCTATCTCTTGTCACCCCTCTCTATCTCTTGTCACCCCTCTCTATCTCTTGTCACCCCTCTCTATCTCTTGTCACCCCTCTCTATCTCTTGTCACCCCTCTCTATCTCTGTTCCCCCCCTCTCTCTTTTGTCCTCTCTCTCTATCTCTCTGTTCTTCTCTCTTTCTTCCTCTTCCTTCTTTTTCTCCTTGATTTCTGAGTTTAAAAAAATAATACAAGAACTGTCATTTCGTGTATCACAGACAGAAACTAGTTTAAGGCAATTCATTTTATTCGGATCTTCTGGAGTCGTCTTAAGATAACCATTTCGAAATAATAGGTGTATTCGAATTTATTTCCTTATGAACTAATTATTTTTTCAACTGACTTTGTGTTATCTTAACTATAATGGTGTCAGTTATGGAAGGTTCTGTTTATTACTGCTTTCGTTGTTTTAATAATAATGGACTCTCTCGTTGGTTTCAACGTATGAGCATCTGACAACTTAATTGATTCAGTCATGAAATTTTGTGCGATAATCTTAAGTGGCACTTAAGACCCGCTAATGATTTACAAAGGAGACCGCATATGGAGCATGAGTAAGGATTGTGGGATGGCATCACTGTTAGATTGGCTGACCTTTTAGATCTTGCTCTCGCTTCGTGAAGACGATTCAGACAAGCTGATTGAAAACTGCTAAGTCCACTAAAACACGTTGATCTCTATTCTACCCGCTCCAAGGCTAAGCGCTCGATGGTGTTGTGGGGTATATTGACAGCTGACAAGATCATTCGGTTTGTGAAAGAACGGCCATCACCCTTCCGTCTGCCACTGTGTAGAGCTCCAGCTAGAGCCTTCCAGTAATATCCTTTACCTGACCCCGTCGCCTTCACTCTCTCGCCAGCGGACCTTGAAAGTAAACTGTGTGGATAAAAATGCACGAATCATGGTAAACCGCTAGAAAACCCACACAAGTGGTTCGATTAAAGTTGTGAAGGCTTGTGCAGAACCATCCACACTTTTCGGAATTAGTGATACACTCAGTCGTTGCAAATTAATGCCACAAACGAAGCAGAAAAATGGCCTCAAAATAATATATATATATAATTCTTAAATGGCAAAGTAAATATCTGTTTATCCATTTTTCTTATTTAATAGTTTGATTTGGTTTCTAATAAAGAAATACTGAATTTTAAATGACTTATCTTCCGATTTAGTTTCACAGAGGTACCGTCCAGCTCGTCAGGGTCCGATATATTAATTGAAATGATGAATATATATCACACTTTAAAAAAAAATAAAACATAACAATATAGTTAATTTTCAAGAATCTGCTCGCCTTGCTTGGATGCACTTTTCTCGAACAATTTACTGTACAATATTTATTGTCAGGCGAAAACATAAATGTTATATATAACTCTTCCCATATCTATCTGATCTATCAATTGATGTGTCTCTGTTAAAATAGATCTTTCGTTCTTCTCGCGACTTTATCTATATACCTATGTCGTTCGATCTACTCATGTTAATCGAACCAGGTTATTTTAGCTTTGTCTAGATATCTGTCTCTGTGACGGCCTATTCCCATACATCTACATATATCGTTTTAATCTTACCACTTATTTATTTTAGTCTTTGACTTAAATATTTCTCTCTTAGGTTCTGCTCTTGACTGAAAATATCAATTTAGCCACTCGCAGCCTATCTTATCTATTTCGGCCTAGACTCATGATTCAAGATTACTAGCACACAAAAACCACTCACACGCTCACAAAACATACATAGGCATATAGATTACATAGTGCATATGATTTCGCCTATGGGACGGACTGAGAATCAGCACTTCCTTTGTAGTATAGATTATTTTGTCATGTTATATATATATATATATATATATATATATATATGCTCTACTTTTGTATCGAGCACTATTTTTTTAAAATAACTAAAATACTAAGGAACTTTGGATTATTTACCTAACCAGTTCTTTTTTCCTTTATTTTCTATATATTTTCACACACACATATATATATATATATATATACACTTTCTCTAAATTCTGTTTGATTTCCCGGAGTTGTTTTTTTCTGTTTTCATTTTGAATTTGTAGGTCTGATGATTTGACTGTATTTACGATTCCAATGGAATAAATTATGACCATGGAATATTAGTGTTTAAGTTTTTTTTATTATATCCTTACTCTGTCTTAGACACATTGAGTTCTACCTGGATCCTTCCTCTTTGAAAAAATTTTTTCTGAAAATATACATGTATGGGAATTTTTAGATATATTTTTCTTATATGTATGTATATTTTCCACTAATATTATATATATATATATATATATATATATATATATATATATATATATATATATATGTATGTGTGTGTGTGTGTTATATAATCTTCCTGGTGTTATTGGGCTGGATTGAGGTCGATACCAGCGCGACTTTTTGGAAAGTGCCTGAAAATCATACCACGGGTTGACCTCAGGCTTGTGAGTGAAATTGGGTAGACGGAACTCTAGTGGGCTGTCGATGGCTTTGCAAGCACGAAGCCACAAGTCATCATGGCCGAGGGCTTGAGCGTGTTGCCCTTGTTCAAATTTTTGATCACACTAGATAACACGCTCTCTTCCAGAAAGTGTAAGTAAAGTCTGCTCAGCATAGTGGCAGTATAAACCACAAGTGGGCTATATGGGTGTTGAGCTAACAAAAATGTGCCTGAGCCAGCCGCTGCAAAAGGGATAGTCTAGTCGATCTTGTGGGAGGATATACTCGAATACTGGTGTCCAGCTATTATTAATTTGTCATATATATATATATCATATATATATTTTATATAAAACACAGGCATATATATATATATATATATATATAAAAACAAAGCATATATATATATATATATATATATATATATACATTTTTATATAAAACACAATATATATATATATATATATATACATTTTTATATAAAACACAGGCATATATATATATATATATATGCCTGTTTTATATAAAACTGTATATATGATTGTTATATATATATATATATATATATATATATATATATATATATGCGTGTGTGTTACATAGTTTATACATATATATTAATCAATCGACCCCAAACAAGGTGATAATGCCACTAAGATGCAAGGACGTACTGAGAGTGAAAGAAAATGATAAAGAAAAGCAATCCTAAATAGGAAACCAGGGATAAACATCTACTCAGGTTAAAAAAACTTGGGCGAAGTTTGAACCGGGCGTTGTAGGAACCTGCCTGCTACATTTGAGGAAAAATAAATAAATAAATAAATAAATAAATAGTGGAAAAAAACTTCAGTCTTTAAGGCGATACGTTATAAGTATAGAGTTGAAGTAGATTTTGGAACGAGCTGGAAAGCCAATCTTAAAAAGGAAAAAAAATGATATAAACCTAGATTATTTTGTCATTTTCTTTTTCAGTCTTTTCTTATGTGTGTACAATAGCGGATTGTCTCCAGTGCTAACATGCCTAATGGCAAGTGAACCCCTATTGCTTTGAATCGTGTTTACCCCAAGCAATTTAGTAAAGTCAATAACACACAAGGATTTACTGAGTAGAAGAATTAAAGAACAGAAACATTACAAAGGAGCGGGAAAGAAAGAACAGTAATCAGAAGAACAGTAGATAGCGATTGACATTGCATTTAAATTTTTACAGATTATAGTTGGTTGGAAAGCATGGAGTCGGAAGGTAGTTCCACATGAAGTCATAGAAAAGAAACTGTTAGCATAGAACTTAGGGTCACTTGCAGCCAACACAACTATAAATCGATGACACATCATCTCCAGTTTACTACTCCGCTTGCATTGATAAAGTCTAAAAATTCAGTATAGAATAAAACAGACAATTCTTTAGTTATAAAAGAAGAATAAGAACTTTATAAAGTCAAGTTCAATGTAAAGTCCACAGACATATCTCGTTGAAACACCGGTTCGCTGAAGGTCATCGAATTTAAGCAACGCCAAGCCTGGTCAAAACTTAAATGGGTGACCGCTTAAGAGTGCCAAGTGCTCTCAGTTCGGACGTGCGGTTCGTGTATCAGATCACGGCTCAGATTTGGAAATTGGAGTGCCGAGTTCTAATTACAGTCGGGTTCTTTATATTTACTTAAGCGCAAATGCCCTCTGGGAAAGGTATGAATCAAGTCAAAGCTAAATATCATGAAGACAAGTTTAAGAGGTTCGCTGTCTGATGAGAATTTGGAATCACATATGTTGCTATGCATTAAAAATGAATTGTTAGATGAATTAGATACAGTAGCAATTATTGGCAGATTTCAACAATCAACTGGTGACCACAAATATTTGCCCTTATTATAGTGGACTGTATGCAATGCTCTTTTGGATTTTGGCGTTATCTGATTATCTGTAATTCTGCAGTAAGTTATTTTAAAAATACAACCAACTACTTAAAATTAATAAATTAATTAGTTCAATTAAAACATACTGTATTTGCCTCTTTATGTTTCTTAGATGATGTATTTTAGTAGTATACAGTATTTACATTCTTCGCATGGATGTCCTCATCTTTGTCGCTATATTTATATGGCAGCAACGATGAGGACAGCAGTCCGATCAATGTAGTGTAAACAATACTGTATTTACATTTGGTATCTACTGCAAGTATTATGCAACAGTACATGTACACAGTAATTACTAAGAAATACACATTTTAACCACAAGAAATTAAGTATACTATTTTGTATATGTATGTACTGAAAATATTATTTATTATGAACAATTAAATGATGGCATTGTCGTAGTGGGAGAGCCCCCTTTACCTCCCGACAACGAATATTTTTATACCCAGTCCATCACTGTATGTAGATATCGACAGAACCTTACTTTTTGTACACGTTCGTTTACGGTGATTTTCTAGGCATAGCTTAGGTGCGTCACAAGGCCGAAAGTATGGGGTATCCAGTGAGGTTCGAACTCATTACCCAGTCGAGACAAGCTTGCTAATCATTACACTGCGTCAAGGTTCACTTATCTGTTCGTTTATGTATATGAGTTCATATACAGTGTAACCCGGATATAAGAGATTTTCTCTGGTCCCAAATTAGAGCCTGTGTTAATGTATATAAAATAGACCAAACTCGGATATAAGAGAAACCCGGATATAAGAGAGATTTTCTCTGGTCCCAAATTAGAGCCTGTGTTAATGTATTTAAAATAGACCAAACCCGGATATAAGAGACTTCTTCTCCGGTCCCGATAACACGCTTATATCCGGGTTACACTGTAAATATTTCTCCCTCTCTATTTGGTGTGGAAGGAAGTGACAGTTATAGATAATAGATAAAGATTAACTCTTGACTAGAAGTGGTTAAGATCGTAGTATTCAGGGAAGCACCCACATGTAAGTCTGCTCTACAAACTAGGAAGCTAAATGGAACGTTCTCTTTGGCATTAGAATACAGCGGAAATGAGGAGGATTCGATTCCGTAGAGGTAGCGAGATATTTCCTTGGTATAAATATGTCGAAACTAGAGGAAATGAAGAATGGAACTAATTTGAATATGTGACGCTTTGTCTGTGGGGAAACAGGCTGCAGAGTTCAGGATTCTTGATAAAGATAATGAAGAATTTTTAACTATCATGCAACTGATTGCAAAATGAGGGTTCTACAGTTTCAGTCCATGTGTAGTCGGAATACACCATTTTTATTCGATTCTCTTGTCAAGTTAAATCATTGAGGAAATACATTCTGGAGGAAATAGAATCCGACAATTTGAGCATTGGATCTCATATAAGAGTTAGGTTTGATGTCAGGAGTGAGCTTAAGATACTGTAGTCCTAAAAATGTCTAATTCTGTTCACGTCTACCAATGTCGCGTTCAGTTCCCGCCTTTGGATATATCTGGTTCTGTTCCCATATCTGGATCTGCCTCCTTCCGCTCACCTCTCTGGATCTGCCTCCTTCCGCTCACCTCTCTGATTACGTCTCTCTCCGCTCACCTCTCTGATTACGTCTCTCTCTCCGCTCACCTCTCTGGTTACGTCTCTCTCCGCTCACCTCTCTGATTACGTCTCTCTCTCCGCTCACCTCTCTGATTACGTCTCTCTCTCCGCTCACCTCTCTGATTACGTCTCTCTCTCCGCTCACCTCTCTGATTACGTCTCTCTCTCCGCTCACCTCTCTGATTACGTCTCTCTCCGCTCACCTCTCTGATTACGTCTCTCTCCGCTCACCTCTCTGATTACGTCTCTCTCTCCGCTCACCTCTCTGATTACGTCTCTCTCCGCTCACCCTCTCTGATTACGTCTCTCTCTCCCGCTCACCTCTCTGATTACGTCTCTCTCTCCGCACACCTCTCTGATTACGTCTCTCTCTCCGCTCACCTCTCTGATTACGTCTCTCTCCGCTCACCTCTCTGATTACGTCTCTCTCCGCTCACCTCTCCTGATTACGTCTCTCTCTCCGCTCACCTCTCTCCGTCTCTCTCTCCGCTCACCTCTCTGATTACGTCTCTCTCTCCGCTCACCTCTCTGATTACGTCTCTCTCTCCGCTCACCTCTCTGATTACGTCTCTCTCTCCGCTCACCTCTCTGATTACGTCTCTCTCTCCGCTCACCTCTCTGATTACGTCTCTCTCTCCGCTCACCTCTCTGATTACGTCTCTCTCTCCGCTCCACCTCTCTGATTACGTCTCTCTCCGCTCACCTCTCTGATTACGTCTCTCTCCGCTCACCTCTCTGATTACGTCTCTCTCTCAAGGCTCACCTCTCTGATTACGTCTCTCTCTCCGCTCACCTCTCTGATTACGTCTCTCTCCGCTCACCTCTCTGATTACGTCTCTCTCTCCGCTCACCTCTCTGATTACGTCTCTCTCTCCGCTCACCTCTCTGATTACGTCTCTATCAATGTATCCCAATATTTTCATATATATATATATATATATATATATATATATATATCCTGCTATTCCAACACAGGCTGTTTCTTTCTATCTATCTATTATATGTGGTATATCCTGTTCTTATTTCTGTATCTGTGTAATTGTGTGGCATTTAGCATGTAACTATTTATGTGAATCGTTTTTCTCACTTCTTGCCTATCTGCCTGTACCATTGAATTATTCCATATCTATGCCTGCCAAACACACACACACACATATATATATATATATATATATATATATCTCAAATTATTAACTACTTTATTAGCTTGTTTCAATCTTTCTATTACCCTCAGTCCTAACAATTTGGCTTTAATCTTTTCTTCACACTTTTTCTAAAACCATTTACTTTATTCATTTCACAAGTAAAAAAAAATCTCATAATTACGCCAAATTCGGTAGGCGCCTGAACGCAGCACGAATCCTATTTTAATGCCGAAAATCTATTAACCTCTCAATATTAACTACAAACTTTCTACCAAGCGCCTTCCGAAGCTCCCCCCCTTCTCCAACAACACACCCAACACCTTTTTCATTCGCTTCTATTACTGCTTGAGTAATCTTCACTCCAGTCTCTCAAATCGCAACTCATTCTCCATAACCGTGGTTGTCATGTGGCCAAACCTTACCTGCCACCCGTGATCGTCGGACCAAGCCTACTCAATAACTGACCAATCCGAGCGTCGCTGTTGTATTTCTGTTTTCTACTTTCACTTTCGAGTTGAAATTACTTCCTCACTTGGCGAGTGATATTTCTTCTTCAGACGCATGACATTTTTTAATAATCTCATACAAGCAAGCCGAAGTGGAATGGTGCGTGGTTCCTACTCGTCGGCTTTAAATACAGAGATTGGCAATGAAACCTCTCAATATGTGCATTCATTGCGGCAATGCTCAAAAAGGAAAAACGAATATATTTTATATATATTTATATATTTGTGATATATACTAGCAGTATAACCCGTCTTTGACCGGGTCTTTCACTAAAGGGAGATTTATGCAGTTCAATTGGAGCAGTTTAAAGTCAGCCCACCCGAAAATCAGTATTAGTAACAACATTTGCATGCAACTGAGACACATCGACAAATAGGTGGGGGATAACAATTTAAATTTAGAGTGGCCCTGAAAAGGGAACAGTATAATAATAATAATAATAATAATAATAATTTAAACTATTTTTATGAAAGATATATATCCAAGAACAGATAGTAAATAGTAAAACGTTGCTGAGTGTTATAATGGACAGGAAGTAGTGGAGAGCCATTGTCGCCAATAATTTGAACGAAATTATCTATCAGACAAAAAAAATTCATCAATCTGATAAAAACTCTGGAAATACATAAACAACATCCGATCACAAAAATACATTTTGAGAATTATAGATATAGATGTATGCCTGTGTTTTATTTAAAATGTATATTTATGAGTGTTTTTATACATACATATATATTTTTATACATACATATATATATATATATATATATATATATATATGTGTGTGTGTTTTACATAGTTTAAACATATATATTAATCAATTCACCCCAAACAAGGCGACAATGCAACTAAGACACAAGAACTTACTCGGAGTAAAGAAAATAAAAACAAAAAACTTTAAAAGTAACCGGAAAACCAATCCTGAAGAGGAAATAAGGGATAAACCTCTACTCCGGTACAAAAGACCTGGGAAGAGTGTGGACCGGGTGATAGGCGAACCTCTTTACTACAATTAAGGAAAAATAAATAATGAATAAAATATCAAGGTTTCGGGAGATATAATATAGAGTTGAAGTTGGCATTAGAAAGAGCGGGAAACACAATCTTAAAGAGGAATAAGAAATGGATATACCTCTACTCAGAACAAAAGACCGAGGAAGTCTGTGAATCGGACTTATATATATCCGAATGTAATGAGAAGGAAAATAATACAAATTCTAACGTTCACAACATTAATTCAGAAGAGGGCTCAATACCAAGAATAGAGCAATAATTATTTATTGTAATATTTACATACGGACAAAAAAATTGCTCACTACAAAGATGCATTCTCGTTTCGATGCGGCTGCACCTCGACCAACTCACCAGTCGAGATGCAGCCGCATCGAAACAAAAATGCATCTTTGTAGTGAGCAAGTTATTATAAAATATATATAAAATATAATATAAATAAAATATATCTAAAATCTGATACCCTTATAAAAGGCCCAAACCCAGTTTCTTCCATCAATGAGTTAAATAGCAGAGCATAATGGTTCCTTTTTTTTTTCTTTTTTTTTTCTTTTTTTTTCATGGTCGGTTGGGTCAATTAGCCTAGGATGAAAGTAATCCTCAAAAGATTAAGTACTTGTAATATTCATAGGCTTTGACCTTATTCCGTCGAGTTTATACACGGTGACAATGAGGAATATCTTCCTTACTCCCAAAGTTTTTAATTTCTTGAGACTGGTTGCTTCTACAAAATCCTTCGTTTACTCTAGTCAATAGGAAATAACGAAGTCCAGAGTTGAATAAAATCTATGAGGGTTTTAGTCTCGTGTTCTCATGAGTAATGTAAGATGATATATCATTAGAAAATAAACCGACTTTCTGTCGTCATAATTTTGATCAATCTTTAGTAGTTAATGCTTTGTTTTATTACATGTATGCACTGTGTTCGTAATTTAAATGTATTTTTTTACGATATAGATGTTTCATGTTATCAACATTAAAATGTATTTAACGTACTGTTTCTTTTATTTTTCAGGTAAGTTCTTTCAGAGAAAATTCTTTGTCTCGTGAAACTAAAAGTATTCGTTATGGACGTGGCTGAGAAGGAAATTGTTTAAAGCTGAAGCAATTCGTCATTGGTAAGTGAGATATTTGATGTCCCTTATGTTGTTGTGTATAAGTCGACTTAGTGTATGAGGCGGTCTTTTTTATGTGTCAGTTTGCTGGATGTCGTATCTTTTTAATATAGTTCATGTTAGAGTTAAGTGTTTCAGGCAAATCTAACATGAGTTTGGATATCCTTTAGGGTTGATCGGAACTACCCTAGATATCAGAGTCAGAACGCTTAGCGAGTTATATGAATAGCTAGTGCCAGAAGTGAAGAAAGCGACTCTGGCTTTTGATAATATCAATATTCAAACCTGAAGACATCCGGGTAACTGTCATTATTCAGAGCCTGTGCACGATCAGTCCTTTCTTATTTAGTGACATTTGATTCCCTGTGGAATAGCTTTTTCTTATTTACACGTTATTTTTTTTTCTCAATGCAATAAGCCCCCACCCCTGAAAAGAATAGGACCACATCCTCGCTACACACTTGCTGCTGTACTTTGTAAAGGTGTTTTTTTTTTTTAGTTTTTTTTTTTTTTTACAGCGAGGTTCGCCCTTTATAAGGCCCGGGGGGCACTCGAAGTAGAGGGTTACGTTTGGAGGCCATTTGTGCATATAATAGTGGAAGGTAGCGGTTAACTCGAGCCTTGAACAGGTTAAGATTCTAATGACCAGGGAAACATCCTTTTGAGAGTCAGTTCCACAGGGCAGTGGTTCGCTAGAAGAATCTGATCGAGTAGACTCTCTTCTCGCGGAGGGTATGTGAGTAAATGGTATCGCGTGTCCTTGCCATAAAAGGTTTGAATTAGCAGGACCAAGGAATGCAGTTCGTCCGAGCAATTTCCGTGTAAGAAGCAGCAGAATAGCGAGATGCCAGCTGCATCCAACCTAAGTAGATTTAACGCTTTGGATTTTGCCGCCGCGCGCCTATCCGGTGTTAAACTCAGAATTATCGTCCTCTTAGATAGGCTCCCAACCAAGGCGACATAAACCGGTATATTTTGCTATTTATGCCATACCTTGAAAACAGATGTATACATGGCTTTCTCTAAGAATATTTCTTCGAAAGTGAATGCCACGAACTCCGGAATTTGAAGTCGTCACGTTGATTCCAGTGTCCGCACCGACAGCCGCTATGTCCATATCCGTTTAACTAGTCAACGCAGTTAGATATCTGCATGGTTAACTCGCTTATCGCGTTAACGTATGCGACGGCTTGCAAGTAGATAGGTATTAACGCTTGAAGTAGATCGATACCAACAGGTCACTGAATAAGCGCGGGAAGGGATGGACAATGACGAAAAGACGACGCGTCTCATAAACTTTGTTTTGTCACCTGAAATGGACGGAAGACCTTCTGCGGATGTTCTTTGCCTGAAGGAATTGTAGCCATTAAGTGGTGAACGGTACATATGCGGTTAATGGTCATCGCAAAGACCACTTAATCTTGGAGGCTTCAATCATGTTTTTTTTTTTTCTTCCTTATAGCCAGTCGATTTTCTCTTTGGAACGGATAACTACCCACTCGATATTTCCTTTTTCAGTTACGTTGGGAATAGTAAGAAAATGCATTAAAAATGATACTCCAGTTAAATCAATACGGATGTCCACAATGCCATTATGTGGGGAGATTCCGTTTGTAGCTGCGGATATACAACTGCTTATATTTGCCTGAGTTTTTATTTTGAAGTATTATTGTAATAAGAAATCTAGATTTGAAATTTGATACTTAGTCCCGCAAAATACTATGGAAGTATAAAAATAGGTTTTAATACCAGGAATACCTTTTTGGAAAAATTATTACCAGAAATACATTTTTGAAGATAAAATTATTCCCTGCAAGGCATTATTATCAGCAGTACATTTTTAAAAAGAAAAATATTACCAGCAATACACATTTTGTGGAAAAACATTGTCGGCATTAAATAACCCATTGAGGTCGATATGCCATAAAACAAACCAAACCAAACTCTATATGTATATTCTTGTGGAACTAATGAATGTTGCTCGTCTGGACATTTACCATGAGAATAGCGATAGCACGTTTCTCGAGAATAAAAAAAAAGGTTTGCATAATGGAAAATAAGGCTTTCTTCACAAGGACACGGAGACGGTTAGGAATTTTATGAAGACTGGAAGGTGTGTCTTGTGTAGACTCAGCCCATCTATGTCTAAAATAATTCATATTTGATCTAATCTGACTTTTGTAACGCTAAAGCATGAATGACGGGAGTGGCAGGAATATTCTGAAGAGATAGGATAAGTCGACGATTTTTGCAGCATCTTTGGCAATGCATCGAATATAGAAATGGACATCAAACCCAAAAGATGTTCAAATCTTCCATTTCATATAAATATTTACCTTACTATACGATTAATAAGAGACTAGCTCGTTATCCATTACTCAGTGTATATAGTTGATATTAGCATAGACTAGCCTCTGTAATAAAGTGGGAAGTACACGAATAAGGGGCGGCTAGCTTGTTAACCATTACTCTTAAGAGTCTGTGATAGATAAACCCGACCCATGTTTGCCTGGAAATTCTTGTGTAAACCCGACCGATGTTTGCCTGAGGAGACTAAACTATATGGAAAAACAAATTTCGTCTTTACATAGCGTAAGTGTTGATTGGTCGTGAAATCCACTCAACAAAAATTCGTATACAAAAATAAGAAATTATGCTGTACCATGAATGTTGTTTTCATCATTAGGCTACGGAGATATTTATTTACATACGGATAGTATTTTATACACCAAATAAAGGTATCTTTATGGACCAAATCATATACCTCCGTGTACATGTAGTTTAACGTTTTCATATTATATATTTCAAGTGGGGACATCTCGGCGTGGTGTAATGGTTAGCAAGCTTGGTTTGCTAGATCAGTTACTACTGAAAAGTGAGTTCGATTCTCACTGGATGCCCCATACTTTCGGCTTTGTGCTACATCTAAGCTACGCTTGGAAAATTTCTATCTATTTCGAGTGGCAAATGATGGAATACACACCGTCTTAAATTCCATCGCACGAACCTAATATCCCCGTGAAAGCTATATATGGTGAGGTAAGACCTAACAGTCAGACTTTCGTTGCCAAATGATGCAATATATTACACATCTATTTAAATTCATCTTGTTGGCACCAAAATCATATATAAACACCATGCGGTACAAGTTA
Source organism: Acanthosepion pharaonis (assembly GCA_903632075.3). Classification (NCBI taxonomy): domain Eukaryota; kingdom Metazoa; phylum Mollusca; class Cephalopoda; order Sepiida; family Sepiidae; genus Acanthosepion; species Acanthosepion pharaonis. The sequence goes on from CAHIKZ030001257.1 coordinate 33,698, forward strand.
ATATCTCCCTTAAATAATAAATGAACTTTTATTGCGATTAAAGTCACTGAGAATGGACATGTTTTTAAGAATCAAATTTGCCTCAAGTGTCGAGTAATAAATTAGTTATCGATAAGTTCTAAGCATTTCGAAATAGATGACTATGTAGAAACTTATATGTGCATTGGAGGCTTCACCATGTGGCTGACATAGTTGCATTTTACTATACCTGTTTGTGGTCAGCGATCGACTGCAGTCAATTTTATTTTTATTTTTCGAATGTTGACTTTCAAGGCTGATTATTCCATATGGAATTGACGAATTTTTTTATCCTCATTCTTACCCCAGTTAACAGCGTACTTGGTTAAGATCAGGAAACATGACTATTTAATCTCTGTCATGGCTTTGAATTTTTTGTTTCTCTTATCACCTAAAGCTAGTGAACCTATTCTACTCCACTATTTAAACCATAATAGGGGGCGAAGAGATGCTTTTTTTTCTTTTTTTCTAATATTGCAGAAGTGAATGAAAGAAACTGAATAATTCTGCTTTTCAAGGCAACAACTGTTTCGCAATCAGATTTCTTAACGTTGTAGTAGGTGTGGTGTATTACGAGGGTAAAAAAAAAAGTTCAAGAAGTGAAGTTTATGGGGTTCTGCAGGAAAGATAACGGTCAACCCTAGACATGAAGAGGACAAGATTGCAATGACTGGGAAAATATTCTACGTGACGTCAATTCCACAAAGCAAACATTTGAACGGAAGAAGCCGTCCACGTGAAACTGACTTCTTACTAATGAAAGACGAAGGGAATGGCAGTGACTGATCTTTGTAGACATCGTTTGGAGGGACCCAATTGCAAAGATCAGTTCTGGTAGGACGAAGGGATGTAGCTGTCAGAAAACATTCAATTGAAATATAAATAGCAAGTGTCTTGCAACGTTTTGTTTTGGGGCGGAGGAAAGATTTCTGTCGCAAGTTATTGGTTAATTATTTTCGTATTCATATTTGTTGTATCCTTAAACAAGGCCGAATTTAATGTGGAGTATCCGAGCCTGTAGGCTCGGCCAAAACTTCGCCGTATAGAACGGGGTCTGTTAGCTGTCACCCGAGACGATACTCTGCCTTTCGACATGGCCTCGTCTGGGGATCCTCTCTGCCCGGAGGCAATGAGCTTGACCAGCACAACTAGAGACGAATCTTCAATTCTAGACTAATTCTCGAATCAACTCCCAGGTATATCCTGTGCTCACTATATATATATATATATATATATATATATATATATATATATATATATAATCTACTGATATAGTCAGTTCAAATAGGCAATAATGAGTGTGAGACATTCCATAACAAATACATTTTCGACGGTTACTGACTATATTACTGTTGTGGCCTGTTTAGAGGCCAGAAAGAAAGACACGGAAAACGAAGGTAGGGTGAACAAGTGTATTGATGTCGGACGACAGGCTGATCGGTTGAACTCTCTGCCTTCGGACGCGGAGGAACCCGAACGAGGCTATGCCGAAGGGGTGAGTTTCGTTCGGGGAGGTAAACCGACCCTGAACCCGTTTATACGGGTTCAAAGGGTATATTTTTGGCCGAGCCCACGGGCTCGGAGATCCTACGTTAAACCGGTCTTGTGCCACATGATACCCTCGTGAGGTGGGGGGGTGACTAAATACGACTCTACTGTAGGAAGTCTCTTAGTATTTATGAGAGGAGGAACAGTTCATTCTACTCTGGGGGGGTACACAACAATTATCTGTTCGAAGACGTTTGGATTATTACTTTAATATTTCTTTCACAAAAAAAAAATACATTCAGTCGATAACTTTTTCAAATCTTGACAGATAAACAAACTCTACAGCAGCTGGAGGACTCCTTTTTTTAACCTCCCATACTGCATCTTTACCAATTATAGGAGGTGTCCCGGTGTTGTAATGGGTAACAACTCGAACTGAGAAACTGCAGAGCCGAGTTCGAATTCAAGTTGAGTTCATTACATTCACATACATTCGCAAAACTATTTCTAAACTTAGGAATCCATATATTTTGCACCCCAGTTATGGGTTAAATAACAGGACTTCTATAAAAAAAATCAGTGCCATCTCCCAAAGGATTAATACAGTATTCGCTCGAGAAAAAAAACATATTGTATCCAAGATATGTTTTGGCTTTAAAATCCAACATAAGGTTAAAAAAGAATAACATCTATTTAGAAATAATGGAAAATCCAGACGACGTGATAAAATTCGCTAGCTACCCCATGCCGAGTCAACCAAGTCATTATTTTCATTTTAATCATTTCATCCCAAGAAGGCAACAGAGCCACTAAGAAGCAGTAGGCTACTGACTGTGAAAAATATAAGAAAAAAAAAAACATTATTACGTAGCGAGAACGATAAGAAAAGAAAACAGAGTTTAATTGCACAGAAGACGACGAGTGTCATTGCATTTAAATTTTTGATGATCAAACTTGACATGAAAGAAAGAAAGAATCCGAAAGGGAGTTCCACGAGCGAGAAGTGCGAGAAAAGAAACTGGTTACCTCTAACCATTTCAAATGTAAAATGACGCGATATTGTCGCCAACCTAGTACTGCGCTTAAATTCATAATCACTGAATCCGAGATGCCAGGTCAGGGCCAATAATATTGCAGACATTTTTTTGATTTTATCAATGATTTCTAAATATATAACAGGAGCACTAAAACATATGTGACAGAAGTATTCGAAGCTTAGATGAATGGTAGACTTATACATATACAAGATAGGTTTTGGCAAGAAAATTGTCTAGTTCAACATGGTGAACCAATATTGCTAATAGCAGACTTAGCAATAGATTTGATATATATCTTTCCATTTCATGTAAGTGGAAAACGTTAGCCCGAGAAGGTGTAACGTGTCACTTTTCAGGAGGTTAGCATCAGCCATGGTACAAAGTTTCAAGTATGTGGCATTAATTTCGAATCGAACTCGCTCCTAATGATCTGTAATTCAAGATTGTTATCAGTTACACCCAGGTGAGGGGTCCACACACCCTAAAAACATTAACTTTATCATACTAACCATTATCAGTCCCATGTCCAAGTTTGGAATTGGGGTCCCTGCGCAGTTGACTATTTCCCTTCAAATCTCTAAACTGGCGAAGTAATTCACTCATGACTAGAGTGTCTTAGAGAAGTAAACTTGGGCAAATCCATCCCTGATTAGATCCAAATTCAGACACAGGATTTTTCATCCACAATGAATGCGCCACCTACATGGTGGGGCGTATCCTTCGCCCTGGGTGCTGACTCAGGTCTAGGAAGGCCGTCGTTCAGCAATGCTATGTAGTCACTACACTGGGTGTTTACATAACTATGGAGCCCAGTCTACCATATGATGCTAGAGGGCCGTTAATTCGATAAGACACTTCATCCGCTCTCTGTGACTAATTACCCACTTGCATTGAGGAAGGGACCAGTTTAACGGCTGGTGCCTTGAGTATGACCTAGGTATTAATAGATTATATGGTACCAGTAGCACTAATAGAGAAAAACGTAATAATACAAAGCAAAAAAAAAAAATAGCGTGACGAACAGATAAAAAAAGAGCAGAAAGCTCTTCATAACTCTCGATAGATAGCGTCGATTGATTCCGTTGCCAAATGGACAGCTACGAGCCTCTGAAGGTTTGCGTGGAGAATATTGCCAAAATTTTGGACGCAGTTATTGAGTCTAGCTCCAAACAGACATATTTCAAAAGAAATTAAGAAGTGGCCGGACAGGCTTAACTGACCCGTTCTCCCCCACTTCCCCAACCAGGAACTCTGGTCTTTATCTCTTCTCTTCTATCTGACAAATCTAACCTCGCATGCTGATGTTAAGAATCACAGAGACATGGGGATGAGTTGGAACTAGTTGATCTAAACTTGAGACAAAAATAAGAAATATTATCTCAGATTAGACCTGCTTTCGCTGACCAACGTTCCAGAAAACACTGCACTGTTGTTTTCAAAATTATCAGGTGTGTGCAAAAGTTTCCAGCATTGCTATTTTTTTATGTCTATTATTTAATCTTCACTTTAAAAAGTCAAGGTATACACATTTGATTAAAAACAAAGTTACGACAGGAAAGCAGATAATATGAGAGGTGATCAGCAGATTCTCCTTCTAAGTATCATGTATCGTCATGGTTTAGGTAGTCATCACTCTCCACAACTTCCTACCCTTTGTAGCGAAGCTTTGATTTTTCATCATCCTTCCCAATCCCTATTCTGCCAACCAAGCTTTTTAGATAGGTTACTTTTATTTTCCTCTGTCCGTTTTGCATTCAGAATGTCAACTAAGTGTCAAATTTTCTAAGCCGTCTCTTCTCATTATGTGTATTGAATCTTTCAGCTATCTTTTTCTTTTATTATTCTGAGTGTAAGCGTCTGTTTTATTTTTATTTTCTTTTAACGTTCCTCTTGCTCTCATTTTCAGTACTTGGAGTTAACAGCATCATTCTATAGAACCAGATCTCTTTGCTTCAAGTCCTTTCTTCATCTGGAAGGAATTTGTCCACAATAAACTGTTATGTAGAAGGACCGATATAACAATAGCATTATTTTCTTTGTTTCTAACGATTTTTGGTTTCTTAATACTTAGATTTTGCTATTCCAATGCGCCTTCGTATATTGTCTCTTATTAGCCGAATTTTAAGCTGAGATCTTTCTCTGTATAATATTCGAGCTATATTATATATTGAGAACTGTGGGCTTAACGGTATTAACAAGGGAAGGAGAGACTGTTGGAAATGGTATTTGAAATAATTTCTCTTAGTTATCATGAACACTTCGAAATTTGTGATGTTCTTGGCCAAATCATTTCAAAATGTAAATAATGACACGTCAGATATTTTAGTGAGGGATTAGATTCTTCGTATGGCTGAGAACTTTTCATTTTACCTCGAGTGATCCTACTATGCTGTGCAGTCGATAAAATAAAATTAAACAACGCGCAAGCACGAAATTAGAAATATAAATTAACGACAATTTACCCATTACACACTGAGTGTTTAAATATGATATATATATATATATATATATATATATATATACACATCATATCATATATACATGTATATACACATCATATCATATATACATGTATATACACACATATCATATATACATGTATATACACACATATCATATATACATGTATATACACAGACATATCATATATATATATACACACACACAAACAGACATATCATATATATACATGTATATACACAGACATATATATATATATATATATATATATACACACTCATATCATATATATATTACTGTCTGGATGTCGGTTCCGAGGAACTGAATTGCACGAGCCTCATACGTCGAATACGACAGGAGAGTCCATCATATATCTTCTGCCCCCAGCTATGGGTTAATTGTTAAGACTTGTGTCGCTAATACATTATCTCAAAAATAATTCTAACAATCTGACAATATTTTCTGGCTTTGAATAACCTGCAAAGAACTGTAGAACTAGAACAGTCTACCCAAACGAGCGAAATAAAGGGTTCAGATCGATATTCCAACCACCTGAAGAAGGCCGGCGCCTATAACGGCCGAAACGTTGTGATAAATATGGCAACAAATATGAGGAAGATAATCCAAATAATGTAAATCGTGTACATAATACCTCTTCTCAGAAATACAGACAGATAAAAAAATTTAAAGTTTAAACATGCTTGCACATACAAATAGAGATATATGTCTATTTTACAATTTACATATGGATAAAGACTTCGTTTTCAAACAGACCATTTGTTCTTACTCTTATGTAAAATATACATGTCTCTCTCTCTCTCTCTCTCTCTCTGTATGTGTATATTTAAACATTAACTTTTTTATCTATCTATATTTCTGAGATAAGATATTATGTACACTATTTACATTGTTCGGACTATTGTCCTCATCTTTGTTGCCATTTTTATCACAACGTTTCGGCCGTTGTACACTCTGGCCTTCTTCAGGTGGTTTAAATGTCGAACTGAACTCTTTATTTCGCTCGCTGGAGTAGACTGTTCTAGTTCCCCGTGCCATGTTTAATGGATGTCAGTTATCTGTTATCTCCTGTTAATTCCCCTCTCCAAGTTCTCCAACGACTTAAACAGGTATTGAACTCACACTCTTTGGGTCCTGCCACTGAACCATGTCACTTTAATACCTGGTTAAGTCGGTGGAGAACTTGGAGAGGAGAATTAACAGGAGATAACTGATAACTGACATCCATTAGACATGGCACGTGGAACTAGAACAGTCTAACCCAGTTCAGTTCGACATTCCAACCACCTGAAGAAGGTCGGAACGTACAACGGCGGAAACGTTGTGATAAATATGGCAACAAAGATGAGGACAATAGTCCGAATAATGTAAATAGTCTACATAATACCTCATCTCTGAAATATAGACAAACCTGCAAAAGGTTTTTAAAAATTGGTAGAAAACGAATGAGTAATTCGTGTGGTTCTTCGATTTTATACAAGGTGAACATTATTTTTTTTTTTAAAAAAAAGAACTTTTTATAATTTTCTGTAAATTGCCATAACCTATTGGCAGATATGGTGAGGTACTTCCTCAATGTTTTGAATTCAGATGAGTTCTTCTAAACTGGCTGTCGCTCATCCTTCTGTTTGACCTATAGCCGGAGTGAAGGGAAGAGATGGGTTCGGGCCTTTCCCAAAGTCATTAATGCGAAAGTGAACGCAATTGGTCGCGTCGCACCAATTGCTGTCATTTGTCTTCCTGAAGGACAAAGAGACGCACCATTAAGACATTGAGGAAGATAAAAAAAAATCAGCAAAAAGTTGTAACAAGTGAGAGACAAAGGAAGATCCGAAAGTGAAAATAAAGGATGCTGAAAAGATTGGAAACAGAGGAAACGAGAGAGCCTAAACAGCACCCCCTCTGCAGTGAAAGGGAATTATCCTAGGTCGGATTTTGAACTTGGTTCGTCTCATCCTCTTTCCGCTCCGATAACCGTTTTCGCCAACCTTAAAACCGAACGCGATACACGAGGGAAATTTGCTGGTGTGAGAGAAACTTGAAAATTATCGAGCCACGGTCGGCGCCAGAATAGAACGTCGGCAGAACAAAAAGGAGACGAGAATAAAAGATGGGTGATATTGGGAGGCAAGAAGCTGATAAATAAACAAAGACAAAATGAGGCACAAGGAGACGGTGGTAGGGAGGAGCGATATATTTTGAAAACACTTTAAAGTTTAATGAACCTTCTGATTCTGTCTCACTATTCTCTTTCCTTGCGTTAAAACAAGTCTTAATATGGAGAGTCGGTAAACTAAAATAAACAATTCCAATTTCCCGGGCGCAAACCCAAACTACAACGTTCTATAATTGGAATTTATTCTTCTCTATGAATAAACTCATAACATTGGAAATTTAATTAGTGCAAGGGTCTATTAAAAAAAAAAAAAAAATATATATATATATATATATATATATATATATATATATATATATATATATCAGACTCTAACGATCATGATTCTCCACAGATACAATTCTCTCTATTATATTTTGATTTGTTTAACGGCACATCAATTCCTTATGGGTCATTTAATGCTGAAACTTAATTTTCTTGGGAGGTTTGAAGTACTAAAGATGTTATTCTGCTTTCACAATTGAATACATGGTAGCTGATACTCAACTTTTGTGCATATATATGCTTGAATAGACATAATTACTAGAGGCTGTGATGTGTGTGTTTGATGTTGGACTCCTGTTGAAGTTAATTTTGGAATACAGTTTGATTTGTTTAATAAATTAGAGGAAATTACATGAATTAACATTAGAGTTCTTTCCCGTTGATCGTGTGACTGGATGGTGTTGCTTAGCGTCATATCAACACCTCTATGGGTCATTTAATGCCAAAATCTAAATATGTTGAACACAATTTTATGGCTTCTACTAAATATATCTTAAACGCAGTTGAACGCCTTCCACTACATATAAAATATATTGTTAGTAATTCTACTATAAATATGTATTGTTGGTAATTTTTCATCTAAAATGTATTGCTGGTATTTTTTACTATAAAAACGTATTTTTATATTTTCATAGTGTTTTGTTTTTGTTTGGGGGTTCTTTATTTGCCTACATCTGGGACCCTAACAGGTGCTACCACCATGGGTCGTTGTGACCTGAGAACAACAGCAATTAAGAGTTGGTTCCACACTCCTCAAAACCCCCCAGAGGCCTAGTTGCCTTATGTAGTTTGTCGTCATACACAGGACTGATCTATATTATCTCAGAAATGACATTCGATTAAAGTGCAGCAGATAATAAAGACATTTGAGTGTTCGTCTTTTATGTGGCGTATTCCTTCATGGCTTAGCAATAATGATACTTCACAACCTCCTGTCTTTTTTCTCGTTCTTCCAATCTCTGTTCTGCCAACAATTGATACAATCTCGTTAAGTAGGTTCTTTGTTGCTTTCCTTTGTTCCTTTCTGCCTTCAACATATCCTGTGAGTGCCAAATTCTTCATGCCATCTTTCCTCGTTATGTGACCTCGAAAATTAAATTTCTCCTAAGTATAAGTGTCAGTTTTTTTTCATTTTCTCTAAAACTTAGTCATTGCTCACATGTCCAGTCTATAGTATTCTCAGCATAGTTCAGTAAAACAAATAGGTGGGCTGATATTACAAGGAGTAATGGATAGCGGCTTGGATTGAGGAATCGGAGAGCCGAGTTCGAATTCCAGTCGAATCCATTACGTTCACTTACGTGCTAATACCCTTGGGAAAGTTATGAATCCTCTTCTTCTCCCTCCAGCTATGGATAAATAGCAGGACAGACTTGGATGGCAACTGGTCTAGGAGAAGGAAAACTCTGAATTCAAAACCTGCGGAGGGTGAATGGAGTCTCTCTGAGCCTTGGTTGGCAATCCATTTAGTGATGGTGTCACGATAAAAACACCCTTGATAGCCCTAGCGAAGCATCAAGTATTCGGCTTTTTGACAACATTTTGAACTACACCAATCAAAGTATTAGCTATGACAGATAAGGAATACTGGAAAGGTGTAGTGAGTTCAATCTCGGCTGAGGCCGCAAGATGATGATGATATTATATAACAATCCAGTATTCGTTTCTTTTTTATTCTATCGAACTTTTTTCTGTTTCTTAATACTTTGCTCAACTTTTAGAAGGCATCTTTCGCTATTCCAACTTCCACTTCGGATTTTGGTCTCGCGTTTTAAAATATTTCCTAAATATTTAAATTTCTACCTGGTGGATTTCTCCAATTCCTAGTTCGTAGAATTGTTGGTTTTGCTGACAATCATACATTCTGTCTTCTTAGAATCAATAATTAGTCCTTTCTTTTCGCTTTCCTTCATAAGAGAAGTTCCAGTAGTTTAATTTCCGTGTCTGCTATCAACACTCTCATTTGCAGATATTATGTTGTTAAGATTTGCTTGTACATGTAACAAAGCCGAAGTAAGCTCATATATTAGAAGTTTCTGAAGAATTCGCATTAGTATACTTTAATGTATTGCCTCTTCTGGAAATAGGTGTTCGTGGTTTTCTACTGATAAGTTTTCTTTATTATCTTTGAATTACCATGACTTATTGGAGAGGATAGTTTTGTGGTTTTCCCCTTTGCCTCTCTACGGTTTTAAATTCAGAATAATCCGTGACCGAAACAGGCTTCCACCTAAGACTGGAGAACAAAGTATACCCTGCTATTTAATCTATAGAGGGAAGATGAAAAGAATGTTTGTCTTTCCCGTCGCATTAGTTAAAAAGTGAACGTAACAGACTCTATGAAAACTGGAAGTCAGCAATAATGATTTCCCTTTTCAAGCGGACAATAGGGACGCTGCCCGAATAGTATATAAAAAACATTTTATCAAACATATGTTTGTAAAATAAATATTTCATTAAGAATAGGTTTTATAGATTTGTTATGGCTGATTTTATAAATGATCTGTTATAAAATCTTGGTTTTATAAATGATCTGTTATAAAATCTTGGTTTTATAAATGATCTGTTATATAAATTTGGTATTATAAAAGATCTGTTACTAAATTTGGTTTTATAAAAGATCTGTTACTAAATTTGGTTTTATAAAAGATCTGTTACTAAATTTGGTTTTATAAAAGATCTGTTAGTAAATTTGGTTTTATAAAAGATCTGTTATATAAATTTGGTTTTATAAAAGATCTGTTATTAAATCTGATTTTATAAGTGATCTTAGTAAATCATAATCATGTTTATAAAAGAGGCGTTATTAAATCATCTGGGTTCATGAAGGATGTGTAATCTAGGTTTATAAAACGTTTGTAACGAAACCTAGGTGTATAAAATGCCTGTTATTAAATTTTGGTTTATAAAAGATAGTTTGTTAAACTTGGGTTTATAAAAATCCACTCTTAAACGGTTTATAAAACAGACACTCTGATCTTAAAAATTGGCACATGAAAAACCCTTTATTTAACCAATGTTTATGAAAATGTCCAATACTAAATATAGATTTCTAAAAACAAAAATAAAAATCGGATATTATTTATATGTTTCTTGCTAAAAGCCAATAATTTAGGGTCATTAATGGATTAGTGACCCCTATGTCGCTGGTTGATGTCGTTGATGTAATATGAGAGATTAAGGGTCGGCGGTCGAAAAACCTCAAACCGGACATTAACTTTTAAATGGAAAGACTTTAAATCTCAATTTAAATTCAGCAAGCAAATTTAATGGCTTTCTCCTTTCTTTCCTCCATCCTTTTGAATTAGTTACCAGATCATTATGCAAATTGTCAGCACGTTCATTTCCTTTTCAGACTAAAAGAAACCACAACAAATTCAGGTAGAATGGGGAAACTACATGATCTTTGGCAAGGTTTCGATCATTATTTTTCACAACGTCATCTCCTCTCTAACTCGGAGTAGATACGTTCGCCTATTGCTCCTCCCTAGTCTTTTAAACAGGAGTAGAGGTTTATCCATTGTTTCCTGTTTAGAATTGGGATTCCGGTTCCTTTTAAAGTTTGCTTCAGCTATATACTCTTAACACTTGTTTCCCGCGGTAATATAAGTCTGTACAATCACTCTCTACCTTGAGTGGCTCTTGAGTTTTGTCTTGGGTGAACATTGGTAAGTAAAAGTAGTGTTTATCCCTCCCACCTCGTGTTCTCCCAAACATTTACATAAAATATGTGATGTTCCCCTCTGCTCATCCTGCTTCCATGATACCCTGTGGGAGTCGAAAATCAGCAAGTCCTCTGTACTCATTATATGTCCCAGAATTTTTTTAGTCTCATTCAAAGTAAAACTTTTATTATTTTTTTATTTTCTGTAAGAGCCAAAACCCATTTTTCCTCGTGTCTCATCTCCATCTATCAGGAAATTGTTCAAGATTCACCACCATATTGGAGGACTGATATCTCATAGCAATTCAGTAATCATTTCTTTATTAGAAATTTCGAATTTAATGCCCGGATATAGCTTTTCAAATCTCTCTCCAATAGGAAAATTATAATTTGACCCCAACTTGTGGTTAACTGAACTGAAATGCGTCTAATATAAGATCATGTTTATAAAAAAAGACCCGATATCCCTCAAGAGGCACTCAATGTTAATGGTTACTGTTAAATGGTTAACAATGTAAGAGGAAGTGATAAAAAAGTGAATATTATGATAAGGAACAGATGACATTTGACCCTTGAATTTAAGGGGTTAAGATTTTAGTATTCAGGAAAGCATCCAGATGGGATTTTGTTCTACAAAAATATATTAAAAAATCTGTGTGTGTGAAACTTTCAAGTTAAGTATGAAATATGGCGGAGATGAGTGATTCGACTACGTAGAAGCAGTATAGCATATCTTAGCTGTAAAGGTTCGAATAAAGGAAGCACGCTGGAGTAATGGATAGCGGCCCAGATTGAGGAATCGGAGAGCCGAGTTCGAATTCCAGTCGAATACATTACATTCACTTACGTGCTAATACTTTTGGGAAAATAGGGGGACAAACCAGAAGGCAATTAGTCTCCCGAAAAAAGAAATGGTAACCTACTGCGTGAAATTCTGTCTCGTCAGTCATGTATCGAATGATACATGATCGCTTAATCTGCATTGCACATAACTGACTGAAAGGTTTGAATTTTGTCCCACTAGGCTTAGGGTGGAAAGATAAGTTATGAGACTGGCCGCTGAAAAGTCGAAGCAATACAAAGACGACACTAATTTAAATTATTTATTCAAACTGCCAGCTGGATACGTTTGAAACCCAGCATTCCCTAGTTGGACCGGAAGTGCTTACAATCATTATAATAATCAACTTCATTGATAGAGTATATCTGAACAATTGACATGGAAAAAACGATATGTTTGCGATGTTGCCTCTAGGGAGAAAAAACTGTAGTTGGAGAATAAGTCTTCCTCAGCAAAATCATGTAAAAGAGTTTGAAGTCTATCAAGACTGGAATGTGAGAATTGTGTAGCATCAATATGGCAGAAATAATTTCTAGCTTGTTTCCTACGTTCGTTGCCTTGTACCAGACTAGACAGATAGTGAATAATAAAGCGATTCTGTCAGAAGAAAAATCATAAGAACAAATGTATTGATTTTATTTGCTCTCTTTCTTCGTAGTAATTTATCAAGTTTTGTTTCCTTTCGATGTTCCTTTGTAATCGACCAAAAAGACGTTAACATTTAATAAAACTGTCGACTTCAAGATGTTGATAAGAGCCTTCGGCAGCACCTCTTGAGAAAGACGGTAAGCAGAAAAACTTGAAGAAAAAGGAACCATCAAGAAGTTGCATTTCTGTCTGCCTTTTGGAAAACATCAAGATCTTTGTCGATCAACCAGAAAATATGGATACCTCTTATGTAGGCAGGCTTTTTTTTAGCCTCAATAGCTCACTGAGTTTAGCTGTGGGCTTTCTGAAAGTACCAACCTATCCGTAACCCCAGATGGAAAAGATGGCTTTATACGCTATAGGCATCCCATATTTTTCTTTTCCATTGTATTTTCTGTATTTTTTAAAATAATTTCTGAAGTAGGAATGATATTTTTCTGTCTAGTATAGCAAAAATTACATCTTGAAACAGTAGGATAAAACTTTCTGCACAATACACACTCCCTTTTGCCTGCACCGTTATATATATATATATATATATATATATATATATATATATTAGAGAGAGAAAGAATACTTAAATTGTCTGAGGATCGCTTTGTACATAAAAATATTTCGCAGTAAAGTTTATGTATCCTGTGTCTTCAAATATATTCCTGATTTTTTCCCAATCGGATTCCTATTTGAATGTTATAGATTTGACTGTTGTATATGTATTTTATTTGATTGAGTTTAATGTTATATATGAAGTTGAAGGAGGACGTTTAACTAATATAAGAAGTGACCAAAATTAACGTTAGAAAACAAATGAAAACTACAGATAAAGTTCACTTTCTTCAGAGACATTCATCCACTCCTGTAGTTCATTGCTACTAACAAGCAGGGATTGTTTTTCTCCTGATGATGGTCATGCTGGTCGAAACTAGTCGAGGAATCTAACTGAAATAATAAATATATATTAATATAAATCCTGTTTGTCTGAAAATTTTAATTTTTGAATATTTTTTCGTTCAAAACACACACATATATATATATATATATATATAACGTCATCCACAGACAGACTCTTTCGCTGTTTCACAGCTCAACAGTGTGACTAGACATCCGGTTGCCTCTAGCTAGGATCGAAACCCGACTGAATTGGTGTCAGTCGGAGATTCCAACCATTAAGCCGTCGGCGCACGGTAGGGATGAAAGTGGATTTTTTTAGCGTATTTATTTTTAGAAACACACTCAGTGACCGACAGTGAGTCAATTCGCATCTGCGAAGAGTTTCGCTAATCAGTTGTGGACATGGTTATCAATATTGGTGGTAAATATTCTATTTAATGCTTTACATATAGGAGAAAAATCTATGTTTATGCTTTATCTCTCTCTCTCTCTCTATATATATATATATATATATATATATATATATATATATATATATATATATATATATATATATATATATATATATTATTGTTTGGATAGATGTGAGTTTGTGACCCTGGGTTTCACGCTTTAGCGTTTGTCTGACGATCGCTAAAACGTGAAACCCAGGGTCACAAACTTACATCAATCCAACCAAATATGTTAGCTCTATCTCTGATATTGAGCGCTTTCTAATAAGTACCGCGCATATAATATATAAATAATTATACATATATACCTTTATTTATAGACACACACTTTTCACACACACATATATATAAAAGGCATGATGTGTGCGTGTGTGTAAGGAATGCACTGCCGCAATTTTCGAGGGATTTGCACCAAAATTTACATGCACATGCTCCAAGTTAGCGGGAAGGCCAAGACAGACTTTGCATTTTCCAACTCCCATCGATAGTGGAAATAATCAATTCTTTCATGCTTCTACGGCGGTTTTCATGTAGTTTGCGGCCATTTTCTACTGGCCAGAGTGAGAGCCTATATCTGGCTGCCACAAAAGGCAGGAAAATTCTATTGGGAAAAATTTAAATCTGCATGGCACTTTACTCCACTTGGTTCATTCACTTGCTTCAACTCAACGTTGATTCTGATTCCGCAGAACTGGGTTGGGTGTGAAAAAGTATTTGTATTTAACATTCTTTTTTCATTCGGTTTTTCCAGTTACGTGTCCTTTTTAAAGCCGATCGTTTTGTGTTCATTTTGTTTAGTTCTTTTCTCGTAACAGATTTAATGTTTAATATAGAGCTTAGAAAAAATTCGTAGTGTGAGATAGGCAAGAAGTAAGTCATGTAGCAACATCAGCACGGCAAAGGGCACTCCTTTAAAGGCAAGTAAGGGCAAAAGTATTTTAAGTCAAGTGATAGCGATTGCTGTATGTGTCGTACTTTAAACGAAGTCGTCAGCCTTGATAGTTTCGCTTAATTGTGATACAGCCTGTTACTGTACAACTTTAATACTTATGTCCACGCTGCTTATATTTACATGAATTCTCTCACTGATACTGGATATTTTCCTTTATATAAAGCCTACCTTCAAATCTATATTTTCAACACACACACGTGCGGGCGAATGTAGGTGTTTGTGTGTATGCATACTTCTTTAAATACGACAGGAAAGAATATTTCTATGTTCGTATTCAGTTTTTGAAAGAATACTATAACCTTGGCCTATAACGGAATAATTTGAGGAACAAAAAGATGAACGTCCTTGCCATAATAATCAGATCACTGGGAATCATTTCAAAGTCGGTAAATGTGATTAAGTGAGAGGAAAGTCTGATACATTCCTAAGTATTGCAATGTTGGTGGGAAGTGCCAATGATTTTAGAAGATTTGCTGTCGACTGAAATCATAAATGGCTGGTGTGTGTACTTAGCTAGCACAAAGTAGTAATTATAAGAATATTAGTCACGTGATTTGTTCAGTTTATTATTTATATATTTCCCGTGGACGCTCTCGGGGAAAATGTCTGCTTTTTATTAGTTAGATGTTCATAAAAACAAAAGCAGTTTCTATGCAAATTTACTGGTATTTGGGTGTAATATATTGAATATTTGTGTTTGGCATTTAAGAGATCAGCGTCAGTAATGTCCGTCTTGCATGTATAAGAATTTGCGTGCAAGGTATAATAGGACGTGTGTGTGAACGTGCATGAGTTTTAACGTACGTTGCTTTCTTGTTTTGTTTTTTTTAATTTTTTTTTCGCCTACAGATAATTTTTTTCATTTTTATTTTTTTTTTCCTTTAACCTGTTACATTTTTTTTCTCCGTTTCTATTCTTTTGGTTTTATGCATAAGGCTGATTCGTGACTGATATTCGCGTGCCAATGTCCAACACCTTTTTGTGTCTTTGGTTGTCGGAGACGCAATGAAAAGACGGAATGGCGTCACGCGGACTCACGGACTTGACGCTAGAGTTGGCAGATCACGATGCAGGAGAACTGATCGGTACATACATGTATACTAGTTTGTTTTGTGTTTTTTTTTTTCTTTTTCTGTGGTTTAGTTGTAGAAATATATGACTACATGGCCATACACCGAAACACATAAATAATAGCGTCTATGCACTTGTTCCAAGACTCTCACACAAAATGGCCGAAAAGAGTATAACCAGCGGCAATGCAAGAAGAGATCTTAATAATTGTAAAAGACGTTTGAATAGTTATTGTATATTTGGGCATAACTCTTTGTGTGCAATTATGTGAATACTGTGTAAGTTGGACTTTTGATTGCATCTGGTTGCGATACTCGTATAGAGGGATAAACACGAGTGTATTGTTATTATTATTACAAATAATCATAGCATTGAATTTCTCATATATATATATATATATATATATATATATATACACACACTTGACTCCCACTAAGGTCAGGTTGTGACACAAGGTAAGTTTTTAACGTGGGGACCCGAGTGTTTTCACTCGGGCTGATGGTCTGAGCTAGCCTATAGCTTGTCTAAGCTAGTAATAACAGTGATTTCCACCAGCACAGGGACGGAGCCCTGTGCCAGGTAAGTATAGTAAGCTTTCGCCTGTGTCTGGAGACACGACTCGAAGTACACGTCGGGTCCTTGATGGCTCGCAAAAACTACTCAAGTGACAAGAAGAATGCTGGAATCTTCCATTCCGCTCTTAAAACGGCACTTCACTTTTTCTCCTGACGAAATCGACATATCGTTCTCAGACATTATTATTTTTTTTGTACCATTCTTTTTCGATAACGACAGGCGGAAATTCGCATTTCTTCGTCAGGGGCCTAATTCGTGGCGGAAAGAATTACGCTTTCTCTCCAGGGATAGAGGTTGGTGTTCGAGACCAGAAAACATGATTCCAAATGTTGGTTTTGAAATATTCGTGACATTCCCTCACCTTTACATTCTACCGTGATCAATTCCACATTATTTGTCTTACTCCCTGTCTCAAACACTAATGCTTTCTCCTTCTCTCGCTTATATATATATATATATATATATATATATATATATATATATATATAATGTGACCACTCGTATCCTCGGATACATGTCTATTAGGGCGGATAGCCAATCCCTATTGCAGATGCCTGCTCATTTTTGTTTATTCAACACCCACAGAACCATCCTGTGGTTTATACTGCAACTCGGCTGAACAGACCTTAGTTAGACTTATCGGGAAAGAGCGTGTTATCTAGCGTGATCAACAAATTGAACAAGGCCAGCACGTTCAAATCCTCAGCCACGATGGCTTTTAACTTACGCTAAACCATTGGTTGCAGTCGATAGCTGTGCTAGCACTATCAAATTTCCCTTACAAGGTTTGGGTATGATTTTCAGGCACTTTCCAATGGTGCCAGACGCTGTGATCGACTCCTTCTAGTCCGATAACATCAGGAGTTCTTTTTCCTGACAAATCGGCCATGGTAAGATTCGAACCCTAGTCTCATGGTCAGAATGCGAACGGCCTAACCATTCGGAGATATATATATATATATATATATATATATATATATATATATATATATATATATCCTGAAGTGATTTTTCAGGAAAATAGGTTTTCAAGTTCATTAGCTGTCATCGCTCTTTCCTGTACTGAGGGGAGTTTATTCGAAATACTATGAAATGCTAGCATTATGTCATTATTTTCCATTCGAGCTACATGTGCTATTCGTTTTTGGTTTTGCTGCTGTTGGTTGTCTTCAAGTGAGGTGGTTTCTGTAATTTGATACAGTTCTTTGTGCATCGGTATCGCCAATTCAATTTGCACTGGGTGAACCTTACTGTAAAAAAAAATAAATTTGTTCACTTATCTCATGACTGTCGCTAATCTGAGTTTCATTAAATTATATCCACTCTTCAGGAGACTTGATAGTAATTTATTGTTATTATATTGTGAAGTGCTTTTGCTCTTTGTTTGATAATATGGATGTTGATCACGCTGAGTAGGTAGATGTTTGCCTCTTATTCATTCTTTTTTTTTTCCTTGTTCGAGATTTTTTTGTCTAAGGTGTTAGGTCTTCAGGCAAGTTGTCTGTTGCAGGAAAAATGGTCGGCTTAACTATTTGCCTATAGCTGGGACCCTAACAGGTGATACCACCCCGGGTCAGGGTGGACCTGGGAACATCAGCAATTAAGAGGTGGTTCTACGCTCCTCAAAACCACCTGATCAGAGACCTTGCTGCTGGATGTAGTTTATCGTCTTACCCAGGACGATCAAATAAGTGGTAAGGAATAAAAGCAATACCAGAAAGAGAAATAACAGCGGACTTCAGAAAATTATTCTCCTGAAAATTTGTTTCGATAGAGATAAAACAATAAATTTCAAAGAATTGTAGCATTGACTGATCGGTTAATTAATGTCGAATGTTTCCTCATAAGGAAACGGCTAATATTACAATCCCCTTCACCATACTTCCTATTTGATATTTTGAACGATATATTCTTGTTGTTGCTTTTTCTTTTTTGGTGGAAGTGGGGTCAATGATGTTTACCCTGTACAAAGCCTAAGCGTTACTCGAGGTAGAGGATGACCGAGTAAAATGCGCTGATTATAGGGATATGTGGGGAAGCTGTCGGGATCATCACGCCAATGCGATCGATACTTTCTTTATCTGTAACAGTATGCGCTACACCGGGGCTACATATAGTTTTGAATTCAGAGTTATTTTCTCCTAGACCGGTTACCAACCAAGGCTATCCTGCTATTTACCAATAACTGGTGGGGGGAAAAGAGAATTAATACCTTTCCCAAGGGTATTAGCATGTAAGTGATTACAATGGATCTGAATTGAATTCGAACTCGGCTCTGGAATTTCTAGCTACTATCCATTACTGCACCTTGCCGTGGGGAAGAAAACGGTTGACTCTTAACGTGAACAGGTTAAAATTGTAGCTATCTGGGAAGCAGACTTTTGGGAGTTGGTTCCACAAAGCAGAGGTTCGATTAATCACTGCTTTGTAGTTGAAGTAACAAGGAAGTATTTATTAATGTTATTTTCGTTTGTTTTTTTTTATCACAGATTGTGAATACATTTTGCCTGTTACATTAAGTAACACCACGATTGTTTAACTACAAACACCTTCAAGAAAAAGCAGTAGAAAACTGAAGCTACTACAGTCGTTGTTATAAGTAAACATATATTGCGCAAAACATACAAGAAGAATTTAAAACAGGGAGAACCCTAAAGAACAGCGTGGAAAAATAATGAAGCAATAGAGAAGATTCGACAGAACTCGGAAATATTGTCTGTGACGTTGGATGGTTGCTTGCATTATCTTCGAAAAAGACAAAGGCTTTCGCCTGTGTCTGGAGACACGACTCGAAGTACACGTCGGGTCCTTGATGGCTCGTAAAAACTACTCAAGTGACAAGAAGAATGCTGGAATTTTCCATTCCGCTCTTTAAACGGCACTTCACTTTTTCTCCTGACAAAATCGACATAGCGTTCTCAGACATTATTATTTTTTTTTTTTGTACCATCCTTTTTCGATAACGACAGGCGGAAATTCGCAGTTCTTCGTCAGGGACCTAATTCGTGGAGGAAAGAATTACGCTTTCTCTCCAGGGATAGAGGTTGGCGTTCGAGACCAGAAACCATGATTCCAAATGTTGGTTTTGAAATATTCGTGACATTCCCTCACCTGTACATTCTACTGTGATCAATTCCCCATTATTTGTCTTACTCTCTGTCTCAGACACTAATGCTTTCTCCTTCTCTTGCTGATATATATATATATATATATATATATATATATAAAAATGTCTTAAAATAATAGTCGGACTTTGTCCATTTCCTAACGTCATTTGTTTACATTTGATACGCCATGAGCAGATATGAATGTACGTGAGAGATTCGTAGAAGATTGAAGTTCAAATAGAGTAAATCCGACCTTGCTAACCGAACGCTCCTCTGTGGCCAAATCGGTTAAAGGCACGTCAGGCTAAATGATGGTTCCGTATACGATAGAGATTCGAATCCTGTCGGTTGGACGAATATTTTCTGTGAAAATTTCTCGGACATTCAGGCCGGTAAATATTGTTTAATACTGTTTATTATAAGCAGAGCATTTACTTAAGTATTTGTATCTATAAAAAGAATGTTTCGACATAAAAATGTCTTAATATATATATATATATATATATATATATATATATATATATATATTGGCACATAGTGCTGGTGATAATAAAATAATGTTCGATGCAATATAACAGAGCAATCTAGAGGTGCTGAGTTTTTATGCCCAATCTAGAGGTGCTGAGTTTTATGCCCCAATCTAGAGGTGCTGAGTGCTGAGTTTTATGCCCAACGCAATCTAGAGGTGCTGAGTTTTTTACGCAATCTGAGGTGCTGGTTTATGCCCCAACGCAATCTAGAGGTGCTGAGTTTTATGCCCAACACCAATCTAGAGGTGCTGAATGCCCAACACCAATCTAGAGGTGCTGAGTTTTATGCCCAACGCAATCTAGAGGTGCTGAGTTTTATGCCCAACGCAATCTAGAGGTGCTGAGTTTTATGCCCAACGCAATCTAGAGGTGCTGAGTTTTATGCCCAACGCAATCTAGAGGTGCTGAGTTTTATGCCCAACGCAATCTAGAGGTGCTGAGTTAAGATTACATGTAAGAATAAATATATACAGTCGAATCTCGACTTACGATTTAATCCGTTCTAAGAGCGGATTCGTAACTAAAAATTTTGTATGTCGAATCAATTTTCCCCATTTAAAATAGTAAAAATTAAAATAAATTTGTTCCAAGACCCAAAAGTATTGATATAAAAATCGTATTTTATGTAAAATGTACACAGACAATATAAATAATTATATACCTGTGCCTCCTTCCCTGGCTTATCAATGAGATTTAATCATTTTAGAATATTGAAGTGATCTTTTCAAAATTCCATTAAGGTCATGTTTGTATTTTCGATCACTTCAAAGCACCTCTGAAATAAGGCAGCTTTTGATTATACAACTGTCTAATAGACTAAAACACACTTTACATCGAGATTAAACGAAATGAACTCAGCAATGTCATATTTTACCAACTTTAATTCAATAAATTTTACTAAAATTTACTCTCCTGTACTGTAATGTATTTAATACTGCACATAAATTTTTGCGTATTATTTTTTTTCTTTTTTTTTTTTACATCTATACGAATACAAATATGCGTACATTACAAATGTTTATTCTACGACGTAACAAAGAGGACTGAGCGAGATTATACAATGCTCGTAGCATCACACTACATCTACTGTGATGGAACTGTATAAAAATA
>CAHIKZ030001257.1:57500-60000 GCA_903632075.3 Acanthosepion pharaonis
TTCGCGTCAGATACAGATTCAAACATTTTCATTTTCGCTCACAAATGAAGCAAATAGCAGCAGTGTGTTTATGAAACTGTTTACCTTTTGAGTTTAAAATAGACGTGCCTGGACGATTATTTATTCATTATTTAGAAAAATGGACTCTGGACGATCTTTAATTCAGCAATTCTTTTTTTTATATAATTATTTTGCCCCAAGCAAGTCAATAAAAGCTACTTGGATGCAAGGGTTTACCAAAAAAAAAAAACGGTGGATACAATAAAAGAACAGGGTTCGAGGAAACAGATGATAACGATATGGAATTTAAATGGTTGAAGATTATAGTCAACAGGAAACAAGAAGCCGGAAGAGTTCCACAAGCGAGAAGTGCGAAAGAATAATCTATTAGAGTAGAGCTTAGTTATATTTATCAATTTAAAGAGTGAAATGATGGGTCCTCGCTGCCAATCTAGCACTGCACTTCAATTCGTGAAATCGAGTACCAAAGGGAATAGCTTATCGAAACAATTGCTATGAAAACATTCCTTAAAAAGTCACATAAATGGTGTGTGTGATTCAGTTCGTGACGCCAGTTTAGGACCAATAATATTGCAGATTTTTTTTTTTTTTAGAATGTTGTCAAAAATCGCTAAATCCATAACTAAAGCACCAGACCAGATGTATCAGTAATATTCAATGCAGGGAAGAATAGTAAATTTATAAAAGGGCAAGGTAGATTCTGATGAGAAAAATCGTGTAGCTCGAAACAATGAAACAATTTATTAAATATTCAGGAAAATTTCATCTACATTTTATATAAGGCTGCGAAATCTAGGACAAAGCACATCAATAATGAAATGCACATAAAAAAATAGAAAAGATTTTATGCTTTTTTTAATTCAGTGAAATTAATATCTAACGGCCTAGAAATTTAGATATCCTGAAATACCTAATTGTACATGCTATCCTCTGCCTCAGATTGTAGCAACCACCCACATTTTCTCTGTAATGCACTGCAGATAAGTAAGTTCCACTCGAACGGCTTCTTTCCGGGAACCACTGCCCTGTAGACCCGACTCTCAAGAGGATGTTTCTCCCGTCACTACAATCTTAACCTGTTCATGTCTCAGGTTAACTGTTGTCTTCCCCTCCTAGCCGCATAAACTCTCTTAATGTAACCGTCTACCTCGTGCGGTCTCTGGGCATAGTACAGGATGAGCGTTACTATGAAAAAAAGAGATTTATACAGGGATAGATAAACACTTTGGACAGAGATATATAGCATAGTGACAAGCATATGAATGCCTCATGGTCTGAAGATCGGTGGTGAGGTGTTTGCTTTGTATTTTACGCTGACGATATCAACAATCGCTCTGTCTTCGATATTAAACATCCTTCCATCATAATTATAGCGAATTTGAAACACTTATGAACTGTTATCAGCAAAGCTTTTTTCTATCGTCACGGTGCCGATATTTGAAGAATATGTCGCTCTGTCCTATTACGGTCTGTTAAATTTTTATGCATTCCTCTTAATAGTAAATTTTACCGAATTCTAAATGGATCGGTCATTAGTTGTTGTCAGTGATTGTTTAGAAATTAACAATTAGTTATGTAGATACCCTGTCTTAATGTAGTCAAGTCATTAATAAAGATTGGCGATTGAAAACTCAGGGTAAAAATTGTTTTATGTCCAATAAAAGCACAAAGAAATGGACGTCAAAATGAAACATCTTTTCTTTTTTTTTTTTTTTTTTTTTTCTGCGAGTCAAAATGAAATTTTCCCCAATTTAAGAGAGATATGTAGCAAGGATTAATATTATTGGGGGGAAAGAAATGAATACGTTGGTGCACTCTGTAATTACTGCCCAGACAAAAGCGGGCATATTAGTCAATTCTCTTTTCAGTAATGAAAAAAATGAATTAATCGCATTTGCACACACTTGATTTAGTATATATTTTATATTTACTATCTCATTTTTGTAATAGCGTTTATATTTGGTTGTCAGTATTCTGATCATCGGCATAACTTAATGCACGAGTCCTGTAACCCGTTAGGGTCACGACTTGTACATAGGAAGACGGCCTGACTGGAGACTTGTTTTTTTGTTTGTTTGTTTTTTTTTGTTTTAAATATAAATTTGTTTTCTCCTAGACTGAATGCTATCTATGTTTAATGCATCCAGTCTGTTTTATTATGTTTGAATTTTTAGATTTTCTTATCTGCGACTGGCTGTTACTTTAAATAAAGGGGAGATATGTTAATGCCTTTTCAAAAAATATTATTTCGAAATGAATGAAACAAACTTTTTTTTTTTTTTCGCAAATACCGATAGTTTTGCGATGCTATGTCAGTGGAAGTAGGGAGAATAAGTATTCTCCCTACAAGACCGTGTAAACGCTATTAAACTCTGTAAAAGCTGAAGTTTTCTAATCTCTTATTACTTGGCTTAGTTTCAGGAAGACACCTTTCTCTATTTCTATATGCCTCTAGATTTCCGTGGCACATTTTCCTTCG
>CAHIKZ030001257.1:65000-82500 GCA_903632075.3 Acanthosepion pharaonis
TTCTTTCTTTTTCATCTTTCTTTCTTTCTTTCTTTCTGTCTCCACTTTCATTTTTTCATTCTTTCTTTCTTTCTTTCTTTCTTTTTCTTTCTTTCTTTTTTCTTTCACTTTTTCATTCTCTTTCTTTCTTTTGTCTTCTTTCATTCTTTCTTTCTTTCTTTCTTTCTTTTGTCTCCACTTTTCTTTCTTTCTTTTTTCTTTCTTTCTTTCTGTCTCTTCTTTTCATTCTTTCTTTCTTTCTTTCTTTCTGTCTCCACTTTTCATTCTTTCATTCTTTCTTTCTTTCTGTCTCCACTTTTCATTCTTTCCTTCTTTCTTTCTGTCTCCACTTTTCTTTTCTTTCTTTCTTTCTTTCTTTTCATTCTTTTTCTTTCTTTCTGTCTCTTTCTTTCTTTCTTTCTTTCTTTCTTTCTTTCTTCCTTTCACTTTTCTTTTCTTTCTTTCTTTCTTTCTTTCTTTCTTCTGTCTCCACTTTTCATTCTTTCTTTCTTTCTTTCTTTCTTTCTGTCTCCACTTTTCATTTTTTCTTTCTTTCTTTTTTTCTTTTCTCCACTTTTCATTCTTTTCTTTCTTTCTGTCTCCTTTTTTTCTTTTCTTTCTTTCTTTCTTTTTCTTTTCTTTCTTTCCTTCTTTCTTTTTTCTGTCTCACTTTTCATTCTTTCTTTCTTTCTGTCTCCACTTTTTTCATTCTTTCTTTCTTTCTGTCTTTCTTTCTTTCTTTCCTTCTTTCTTTCTGTTCTTTTCATTCTTTCCCTTTTCTTTCTTTCTTTCTTTCTTTCTTTCTGTCTCACTTTTCATTCTTTTTTCTTTCTTTCTTTTCTTTCTTTTTCTGTCCTTTTCATTCTTTCTTTCTTTCTTTCTTTTCATTCTTTCTTTCTTTCTGTCTTCTTTCTTTCTTTCTTTCTTTTTTCATTTTTTCTTTTCTTTCTGTCTGTCCACTTTTCATTCTTTCTTTCTTTCTGTCTCCACTTTTTCATTCTTTCCTTCTTTCTTTCTGTCTCCACTTTTCATTCTTTCTTTCTTTCTTTCTTTCTTTTTCTGTCTCCACTTTTCATTCTTTTTCTTTCTTTCTTTTTGTCTCACTTTTTCTTTCTTTTTTTCTTTTGTCTCCATTTTTTTTCTTTCTTTCTTTCTTTCTGTCTCCACTTTTCATTCTTTCTTTCTTTCTGTCTCCACTTTTCATTTCTTTCTTTCTTTTGTCTCCTTTTTCATTCTTTTCTTTCTTTTTCTTTCTGTCTCCACTTTTCTTTCTTTCTTTTCTTTCTTTCTTTCTTTTTCCATTCTTTCTTTCATTCTTTCTTTCTTTCTTTTTTCTTTCTTTTTCTTTCTGTCTCCACTTTTCATTCTTTCTTTCTTTCTTTTCTTTCTTTCTGTCTCCACTTTTCATTCTTTCTTTCTTTCTTTCTTTCTTTTCCTTTTATTTTTTCTTTCTTTTTCTGTCTTTCTTTTCATTTTCTTTTCTTTCTTTCTCTTTCTCCACTTTTCATTCTTTCTTTCTTTCTTCTCCACTTTTCATTCTTTCTTTCTTTCTTTCTTTTGTCTCTTTCATTCTTTTTTCTTTCTTTTTTCTTTCTTTTTTCTTTTTTCTTTTTTCTTTTCATTCTTTCTTTTCTTTCTTCTCCACTTTCTCTTTCTTTTCTTTCTGTCTTCTTTTCTTTCTTTCTTTCTTTCTGTCTCCACTTTTCATTCTTTCTTTCTTTCTGTCTCCCTTTTCATTCTTTCTTTCTTTCTTTCTTTCTTTCTTTCCTCCCTTTTCATTCTTTTCTTCTTTTTTTCTTTCCCACTTTTCATTCTTTTCTTTCTTTCTTTCTTTCTTCTCTTTTTCTTTCTTTCTTTCTTTCATCTTCTTTTCATTCTTTCTTTCTTTCTGTCTCCACTTTCATTCTTTCTTTCTTTTCTGTCTCCACTTTTTTTCTTTCTTTTTTCTTTCTTTCTGTCTCTTTCTTTTTTCTGTCTTTCTTTCTTTCTTTCTGTCTCTTTTCATTCTTTCTTTCTTTCTTTCTTTCTGTCTCCACTTTTCATTCTTTCTTTTCTTTCTTTCTCTTTTTTTCATTCTTTCTTTTTTCTTTCTGTCTCCACTTTTCATTCTTTCTTTCTTTCTTTCTTTTTCTGTCTCCACTTTTCATTCTTTCTTTCTTTCTGTCTCCACTTTCATTCTTTCTTTCTTTCTGTCTCCACTTTTCATTTCTTTCTTTTCTTTCTGTCTCCACTTTCTTTTTCTTTCTTTCTTTCTTTCTGTCTCCCTTTTCATTCTTTCTTTCTTTTTTCTGTCTCCACTTTTTTCATTCTTTTTTCTTTCTTTCTTTCTGTCTCCACTTTTCATTCTTTCTTTCTTTCTTTCTTGGTCTCCACTTTTCATTCTTCTTTCTTTCTTTCTTTCTTTCTGTCTCCACTTTTCATTCTTTCTTTCTTTCTTTCTTTTCCACATTTTTTTCTTTCTTTCTTTCTTTCTGTCTCCACTTTTCATTCTTTCTTTCTTTTCTTTCTGTCTCCACTTTTCATTCTTTCCTTTTTTTCTTTCTTTCTTTTCTGTTCCACTTCATTTCTTTCTTTCTTTCTTTCTGTCTTTCTTTTTTCATTTCTTTCTTTTCTTTCTTTCTTTTCTGTCTCCACTTTTCAATTTTCTTTCTTTCTTTTCTTTCTGTCTGTTTTCATTCTTTCTTTTCTTTCTTTCTTTCTTTCTCCACTTTTCATTTTCTTTCCTTTCTTTCTTTCTGTCATTCTTTCTTTCTTTCTTTTCTTTCTTTCTTTCTTTCTGTCTCCACTTTTCATTCTTTCTTTCTTTTTCTTTCTGTCTCACTTTTCATTCTTTTTCTTTCTTTTCCTTTCCACTTTTCTTTCTGTTCTTTCATTCTTTCTTTCTTTTCTCCACTTTTTCATTCTTTCTTTCTTTCTTTCTTTATTTCTCCACTTTTCATTCTTTCTTTCTTTCTTTCTGTTTACTTCTCCATTCTTTCTTTCTTTCTTTCTTTCTTTCTTTCTTTTCATTCTTTCATTCTTTCTTTCTTTCTGTCCAGTTTTCATTCTTTTTTTCTTTTTTCTTTAAATCTTTAATTTTTTCATTCTTTCTTTTTCTTTCTGTCTCAAAAACTTTTCATTCTTCTTTCTTTCTGTCTCCCTTTTCATTCTTTCCTTCTTTTCTTTCTTTCTGTCCACTTTTCATTCTTTTCTTTCTTTCTGTCTCCTTTTCTTTTTTTCTTTCTTTCTTTGTTGTCTCCACTTTTCATTCTTTCTTTCTTTCTTTCTGAATGTTCTTTTGTTGAGATCTTTCATTCTTTTCTTTCTTTCTGTCTCCTTTTTTCATTCTTTTCTTTTCTTTCTTTCTGTCTCCACTTTTTTGATTCTTTCTTTCTTTCAAATGAATCTGTTTTTTTTTTTCTTTCTTTCTGTCTCCATAGATCTGTTCCACTTTTCTTCCAATGGAATCTGTCTCTTTCTGTTGATGAATCTCTTTTTTCATTCTTTTTCATTCTTTCTTTCTTTCTGTCTCCACTTTTGTTTCTTTCTTTCTTTCTTCTTTTGACAATTCTGTCTCCACTTTCTTCATGAATCTGTCTCCACTTTTGTTGATCTTTCTGTCTCCACTTTTTTGTTTGATGAATCTTTCTTTCTTTTGTTTCTTTCTGTCTCCACTTTTCATGATGAATCTGTCTCTTTTTGTTGATGAATCTGTCTCCACATCTGTTCCACTTTGTTGATGAATCTGTCTCCACTTTTGTTGATGAATCTGTCTGATTCTGTTTTTGTTGATGTCTCCCTTTTGTTGATGAATCTGTCTCCACTTTGAATCTGTCTCCACTTTTGTTGAATCTGTCTCCACTTTTGTTGATGAATCTGTCTCACTTTTGTTGATGAATCTTTCTTTTGTTTGATGAATCTGTCTCCACTTTTGTTGATGAATCTGTCTCCTTTTTGTTGATGAATCTGTCTCCACTTTTGTTGATTCTTTCCACTTTTTTGATGAATCTGTTCCACTTTTGTTGATGAATCTGTCTCCACTTTTTTTGATGAATCTGTCTCCACTTTTTTGATGAATCTGTCTCCACTTTTGTTGATGAATCTGTCTCACTTTTGTTGATGAATCTGTCTCCACTTTGTTGATGAATCTGTCTCCACTTTTGTTGATGAATCTTTCTCACTTTTGTTGATGAATCTGTCTCCACTTTTGTTGATGAATCTGTCTCCACTTTTTTGTTGATGAATCTGTCTTTTTTGTTGATGAATCTGTCTCCACTTTTGTTGATGAATCTGTCTCCACTTTTGTTGATGAATCTGTCTTTTGTTTGAATCTGTCTCCACTTTTGTTGATGAATCTGTCTCCACTTTTGTTGATGAATCTGTCTCCACTTTTGTTGATGAATCTGTCTCCACTTTTTTGTTGATGAATCTGTCTCCACTTTTTCATTCTTTGTTGATGAATCTGTCTCCACTTTTGTTGATGAATCTGTCTCCTTTGTTGATGAACTTTTGTTGATGAATCTGTCTCCACTTTTGTTGATGAATCTGAATCTGTCCACTTTTGTTGATGAATCTGTCTCCACTTTTGTTGATGAATCTGTCTCCACTTTTGTTGATGAATCTGTCTCCTTTTGTTTTGAATCTGTTTCACTTTTGATGAATCTGTCTCCACTTTTTGTTGATGAATCTGTCTCCACTTTTGTTGATGAATCTGTCTCCTTTTGTTGATGAATCTGTCTCCACTTTTGTTGATGAATCTGTCTCCACTTTTTTGATGAATCTGTCTCCTTTTGTTGATGAATCTGTCTCCACTTTTTGTTGATGAATCTGTCTCCACTTTTGTTGATGAATCTGTCTCTTTTTGTTGATGAATCTGTCTCCACTTTTGTTGATGAATCTGTCTGAACTTTTGTTGATGAATCTGTCTCCACTTTTGTTGATGAATCTGTCTCCACTTTTGTTGATGAATCTGTCTCCTTTTGTTGATGAATCTGTCTCCACTTTTGTTGATGAATCTGTCTCCACTTTTTGTTGATGAATCTGTCTCCACTTTTGTTGATGAATCTGTCTCCACTTTTGTTGATGAATCTGTCTCCACTTTTGTTGATGAATCTGTCTCCACTTTTGTTGATGAATCTGTCTCCACTTTTTTTGATGAATCTGTCTCCACTTTTGTTGATGAATCTGTCTCCACTTTTTTGTTGATGAATCTGTCTCCACTTTTGTTGATGAATCTGTCTCCACTTTTGTTGATGAATCTGTTCCACTTTTGAATCTGACTTTTTGTTGATGAATCTGTCTCCACTTTTGTTGATGAATCTGTCTCCACTTTTGTTGATGAATCTGTCTCCACTTTTGTTGATGAATCTGTCTCCACTTTGTTGATGAATCTGTCTCCACTTTTGTTTGAATTGTCTCCAATTTTGTTGATGAATCTCCACTTTTTGTTGATGAATCTGTCTCCACTTTTGTTGATGAATCTGTCTCCACTTTTGTTGATGAATCTGTCTCCACTTTTGTTGATGAATCTGTCTCCACTTTTGTTGATGAATCTGTCTCCACTTTTGTTGATGAATCTGTCTCCACTTTTGTTGATGAATCTGTCTCCACTTTTGTTGATGAATCTGTCTCCACTTTTGTTGATGAATCTGTCTTTTTGTTGATGAATCTCCACTTTTGTTGATGAATCTGTCTCCACTTTTGTTGATGAATCTGTCTCCACTTTTGTTGATGAATCTGTCTCCACTTTTGTTGATGAATCTGTCTCCACTTTTGTTGATGAATCTGTCTCCACTTTTGTTGATGAATCTGTCTCCACTTTTGTTGATGAATCTGTCTCCACTTTTGTTGATGAATCTGTCTCACTTTTGTTGATGAATCTGTCTCCACTTTTGTTGATGAATCTGTCTCCACTTTTGATGAATGAACTTTTGTTCTTGAATCTGTCTCCACTTTGTTGATGAATCTGTCCACTTTTGTTTTTCTGTATTTGGTGAATTTGGGTTCATGTCAAGTCTGTCAGTTCTTGAATGACATGTTTCATGTTTGAAAAGATGTCAATTTGGATAAAATGTTTCAAATAAAGTCTGTCAAAAAGTGTTTGCTTGGAACATTTATTCTTTTTTAATTAGCTGTCTCAAATATGGCACCAGGCTGATGTCTTTTTTATATATTTTGTTCTATACCTATGTACTTATGAAAAGAAATTAAAGTTTTGAGGAAATGTTTTAGCCATATCATATTAAGTGTATTTCTTTCATATTACTTAAAATTATAGAAGATAGCAGCTATAATATGACATCCAAGCCAAGTTGTACCAATTTCTACTTTTGTGCATTGCTTTTTTATCCAGAGCTTTGATTATACTGTTGCAGGTTTCCAAGTGACTAGGACAAGCACCAGTTTGCTAGCTCTCAAAGAGAACTAGCCATATTATTGGTTTCAAAAGTTTTCACAGGGCTGCCTGTCCTATCTAACATCCAACTCAAATCTTTGCAACATTTGAGAAATCTGCCCTTCCTACACCTGGGTTGTGTGCCTCACCATTGTCCACATGGGATGAACTATCCACTGAACCACTGTGGCAACTATACCAGGACATCCATTTGTTGAAGACTGCCACCAAAGCCTACTACCACCCAGGCTGTGGCAAGACTTATTTTCACTATAAAATGCATTTCCACATCTTTACAGTGCTTGACCCCAGTTTGGGGGGGTTAACTATTTATTCATAGCTGGGACCCTAATGAGTGTTACCACCCCGGGTCAAGTTAACCTGGGAGCAACAGCAATTAAGGTGGTTCCATGCCCCTCGAAATCTCCAATCTCCCAATCAGAGGCCTTACTGCCAGATGCAGTTTATCAACATACCCAGAACAAGGATAATGAAAAAGGAGGGCTTGAAACCAACATTAAGCCCCAGTGTACATGACATGCCAGAGAGGGTACACAGTAAGCCTGATAACATGTAAATACCAGAAACTAGCCCAAATTAAATATTACCAAATAAATAATCTGAAAGGATTCTTTAGTAGGGTAAATCTGGATAAATTTTTAAAAGAAACACACCTATTTACCAAAATCTGAAAAAAATCTTAACTTTTAATATAGGTACTGTTTATAAATACAAAAAGTAAATAATAGTTTTGACATAACTATAATGTTAAAAAAAACATGACTTAATTTCACTATGAAATAATGATACACAAAATATAAAATCTCAACCCTACTTGCTCATGAGAGGAGTTGATATGCCATTAAACAAAACAAAAGAAATATAAAGCAATGTTAGTATAATTTGTGGCATTCTGAAGTTTCAAGAAATTAACAGAATCCAATTCCTTAAATTTGGAATGCCAAAAATTATGTTAATATTGGTTTAACGAATTAAATTCACATGAAGCATGATTGACCAATCAAAATCAAACCACACAAAAGTAAAAATACAGTAATTTCTTTCTTTCTTTTTCTGCCTATCTCATTCTCTTATGGAGCTTTAATAAAAGTGAAATCTATTAGACTGATAAACATTCTCTTATTTGTTCTTTATTTTATCATATTCTTGTTATAGATTTTTAAATTATAAAAAACCCTGAAAAATTGACCTATATTACTGATGTTAATCTATAGAGAAAGGCTTACAATAAACTATTAATTCATTCTCAGTTTTCTCCTATAGAACTCTATATCAAATCTGGATCAAAGTAAAAAATAAAAATAAAAAATCTACATTTGACATTAAATGACCCAACAATTATATATAAAAATATACAGCGTGAAACACCATAACACACACCATAAGAGTTGAATAAATGCTTTCCAAGTTTATAGAATGTGTCAGTTATATGCTGTTTTTAGGAATATGTTTGAGCACTCATCCCCGTCACAATAACGACCATTGAATCTCTGCAATATCATCTTCTAACTTTTTGAGTCTCTAATCAACAAAAACAATCTCCTGAACTACAAACAGTATGGATTTTTATTGTTCTCTCTGTTTAATGTTTTTCTTTTTGCTAATATTTTATTTCACACTCAGCAATCCCTTGCATCTTAGTGGATTTATTGCCTTGCTTGTGGTTGAAATGATTTAAAAATAAAACAAAAATTGTCTATATTCAGAATACACCTCCTTCATTTTAAAATCTGATCAGTTAAAATATTGATTATTTTTGTTGATTTCTTTTTTTTTTTCTCTTCCCAGGTGCTAACTGTACATTTAATTCTATTGGTTCACAAGATTTGTCTTCCCCGACTCTTTTTAAGGACTTTACTGAAGAACAATGTAGAAAACAATGTGAATTGAATGAGACTTGCAGGATTTTCGCTTACATTAAGCCTTTGTCAAAATGTCATACCAGTAATATACTAAAATATACTCAGGCTAGCGGTTTTCAGACATACACAAAAACTGCACATATACTCCATGTAAGTATTTTAAATAATTTACAGGAATTAAGAAGAGAGAAGTTAACGATTTTCATTGTATTTAACCTTTTGAAATTCAAACTTAACTGGAAAGCAAGAAGACGGAAGAGAATTCACAATTGAGGAGTGTGAGGAAAACATAGAACTTAGAGGGACAACTTGAAATTTTAACAGTCAAGTAACGAGACCTCTCCGCCAATAGAGTACTGCGCTTAAATTCATGAAGGCGAAATACCAAAGAAGAAACATCGGGGCAATCACCATGAAAATATTAGTAGAGAATAAACTTCGAAAGATACTTGAAAAATAATCATTACGGTCGGCATGGTTTTCGGTGGAACTTTCATCTTTGCTAGCCCCGATTTTATCAGCAATCTTTAGGTTATTCTGTATTCATTTGAAGTGAAAGTTTTCCAATTACTTGCTTTAGTCTGTGGTAACGAGCCGGATTTATAGCGACCGCGAGCGATTAGAAGATAACCTAAGACCTCACAGTGTTCAGTTTCCACTTTCGACGCTTGTAGCCAACTAACAAATAACTTCCCACTCCGCGCCTCCACTTCCTACTTCGGCCCTGCAAGATGTGATTTATTTCTCAACAGTGAATGTCGACTCTGAAATAAAGCCGGAAACACCTCATTAGCGATCGTCTTCCCATTGTTTCACCTTCAAAGCTAACGTAGAATAATTTGACCTCAATCAGTAGAGAGACTGGTGGCACTTAAATTCTAGATGTTACGCTTCTGTCGAAACGAAGGTAAGCTTTCAAAGGATCTTACAGGTCGACTTCAAGACGTTTACAATGCCTCGGGATAACCTCCTTGAAAGACGTGCAAAGTACTTATGCCTTGCTCCAGTGGACTGAAGCCATAGTCGGTCTATTGAGAGCGCCCGGATTCTATTCTTGAATAGAGAAATGTCTTCTCAAATGAAAGAAAGAGAATCACCTTGATCCTAAAATTTATAAAAATGAGCCGTAGGCCATAGTACTTTGCTTCATGTCAACAACAGTCTTTGACAGATGAATATTACGAGAAAGTAAATGTCTAATTACAAACCATTTTTTAACTCTGAAAATTTACTCTTCTCATTTTGAATTCGGTTGTCATATCTGAACTCGTGCAATCGCTGTATAACTCAAGATTCTCGACAAAATTCAAAGAAGGGTTTGTCGTATAATAGATTCTGACCTGGCATCTAGGCTTCAGTCACTTTCTCACTGACGTGACGTGGTTTCGCTCTGCCTTTTCTACTGGTATTTTCATGGAAACTATTCTGACGAGCTCTTTTCTTTAGTGTCTCAACTACGCGGATTTAAGATTGCTATTAGTTCTCACAGATTTTGTACTGAACTATCACCATTTTTATTCTAACACTTTCTTTTCGCACCAGTGGAACACCCTTTCGATTTCTTGCTTCCTTGACACATGCAATTTTCAAAAATTTAAATGCAGCGTCAATCGCCATTTTCTGTCTTCCTGAACCCTACTCATTTGTCCTTTCGTCTCTTCTCTTCATTAAGTCTTCTCATTCTCAGTTCCTGTACCTCCTTGCGGCTTAGTGCAGCTATGGCCTTAGTTGGGGTGACATGATTTAAAAAGAATGTTCAGCTACAAAATTACAAAACCTGTCTCTCACGGGGCACAGGTAACACATATATATATATATATATATATATATATATATATATATTGTGTGTGTGTTTGTGTAATTTTTCAGTTGATGCTGGATTTTGTTTTTAATGTGACATCATTTTTGCAGAAATCCTGATTCTGTAGACGCGCTGGATTTTGTTTAATTTTAAACAGTATGAATTA
This sequence comes from Acanthosepion pharaonis, assembly GCA_903632075.3. Classification (NCBI taxonomy): domain Eukaryota; kingdom Metazoa; phylum Mollusca; class Cephalopoda; order Sepiida; family Sepiidae; genus Acanthosepion; species Acanthosepion pharaonis. The sequence goes on from CAHIKZ030001257.1 coordinate 75,203, forward strand.
TTTCTACTCGTCCGCAGATTCTAGAGATTTTCTAAAGTTAAGAATTTTATTCAGCGGGGCTCAATTCTGCGTTCCCATTGATAGGGGAAACCATCCTAGGGTCCGAAAACTGCCATTTCAGTCACATTATTCTATATTAAGTCTCTTCAATGCACAGGCCGGTAGACATAATTAACGTTGCTTGAAATAAATAAAATAAAATATAAGGTGTCTACTATATATATATATATATATATATATATATATATATATATATATATAAAGTTTATAGTTGTTCCAACTCAGAACATAAAGCGATTTTTCAAGCGTAGCTTAGATGTGGCACAAGGCAGAAAGTATGATGCCAGTGGGGATATAAGTCACTACTAATTCGTACTTGTTATCAAGACGAGTTTGCTAACCATTGCACCGCCTCGAGGTGCCCCCACGAAATATATATATATATATATATATATATATATATATATATATATATATATAATAATAATAAATACACCCATACACTAGATTGCGGTTTATAAATCTATGTAGCACACCTATACATTACTTTCGTCATATTGGCCCTAACAAAGTGTGTCACATTAACATCCTTGTGGCAGACTAAATATAATGCCTTGGAGTGACTGTTGAGATGTTTCACAGGACCTTTCATAAATTCCATTCTTGTTTGGGCTCAATAATTGTGACCTTGTGCCTGACTAAAACTGTGACTTATTAAATTATTAGCTTCATATTCTTTGTTCTGAGTTAACTCTTCGACAAACATTTCCGTCATCTTTTCTCCGCTTTCAATCCGAACAGAAAATTCTACTGCGTTTCTTCCATGTTCAGCCTGCATTCTCGAAATCCCATTGAGGCTGATGCACCAGTGACAGGAAATTAGCTTTGAGTTAATTCAGACAAGGTTGACCTTTCCGGATTTTTCTACAATTCTATGAATTTCAAACAGGGGAAAAAAAAGATGACAGCAGTTGTATGACGTGAATAACAATGGTTCCTCGACTTACTCAGATCTGCATTATCATTAATAGTAAACATTTACATGGATTGAGTCTAACAGACCACATTCATAATATCATTAAAGCAAAATCATTGCTTTAGATCCGTCGATGACAAAATACACGAATCCGGAAAGTCAGCAAACTGAAACGCTCTTTTCTGAACTACAAAAATAAAAATGCTTTTTCAAATAATGCATGAATAACGAGACTTCATCAGGGAACTGCAGATTAAATAAAGTTCCGTCGTAATTATTTCGAAAATGCAAACAGTAGTTGTTTTTAAATGTTCAATCTAATTTTACTTACTTTAATACACTTCCAATGGATTGGATTATGATCTTTCCAAAATTCAATTTCGTGGTTTCCCAATCATTGGCACGTGGGCCCACAAAACTGAAATAAATTATTTTGGTATATTAGAGCCACAGGAATTTGTATGTACAATATCATTCAAGAATTTTATACGACCACTGAAAAGCAACATTTCAATTAAATTCTCAGAGCGAAACAGAGCCGTGTTCGTATTTTATTAAGTATATCTCACACTCCTCCCCATTCTTTTGAACAAGAGCAGAGGTTTATCCCTTGTTCAGGTTTAAGACTGGATTTTCAGTTCCTTCTAAAGTTTTATTTTTCATTCTATTTCCTTCCCAGTTTCTCCTTGAATTTTGGTGGTATTATCGCCTTGCTTGGGGTGAATTGATTAAAAAAAAAAAGATACATTTATTTAAAAAAAAAAAAAACAAGAGCTAAACACGCATTACTTTACAAAACAATAATTTATTGTCAAAATGCGGGACAAAAACGTCTCCCGCATTTTACGACACAGTTGTCAATTAAATGCGGATGTTAAAAAAAAAAATTAATAGGAGGTCATCATTAATTCTGACACTAATTTACAGTTAAAAAATACTAACAAATACTTCGCGTTTCAAAAATAAAATAAACCAAAAAAATATTTCATTCATTTTTCCCTGGAATCATATCAACTTTCTGTTGAAAATTATTCCCTGAAATACTCATATACAAGTCGATTTTACGTGTACCAATGAAATCTTTACTTGAGCCAACACCGAATCATCTTATATCCCGTCGATTTCAACTTTTTAAATTAGGTGAAAATTTACAACAATAAACAAACAATGCATATAAAATATTTTTGCCAAACATTGCTATAAATCCATTAAACATTAGCTCTTACTCCAGGGTAATTGAAAAGTAAATCCCTATTTTATTCATGATAGACTCTTCCACCTAGCTATTATTTATTTTAGAAGAATGGAGAGTCCATGATACATAAAAATAGGGAGTTAATTTTCAATCAACCTCCAATTATTATTATAACGATTTTTTTCCGTTACTCACGATGTCATGCTCGTCCTGCAGATGAAAGCACAGACGTAGTGAGTTCGATCCTCCTAAACGTCTTATTACTCTTTAACGTACAATTAATGAATAAGATTAGATAAATTCAAATTTCAGACCAGTTTTCGAGAATGTGTGTTTGATCCATTCTGGGTGCCGCATGATACTGGCTTTGTATAAATATATTACTATTATTATGGCATTTTACTTTCAACAAGATTATCCTTTGCTTGATCGGCGAAACTTAGAATACGTCGACTTTATCAATTAAAAAAAAAAGTAAGACCTCACGAAAGCGATTACCTTTCGGGTGGATAGTTGCTGACTTGGGAATAGATCGGGCCGATATCTACTTTTTAGATTCTACTGTGAAGCGAACTTACCTCGAGCTCTATTAATTCATTACATTTGTTTTCTGTTCGATATAAAATAACCGAACAGAGATTAAAATGGAGTTAAGTTAACCAACCGATGAATTATCGTTCTTTTCAAATATTGATTTAATTCAGTTCGTTTGGCTTTTCTTTTAAGTATGAGGTTAATTTTCGTTCACGGGAAATGAATCTGACGAAATATGTTCGTGTTTCAGCGAACTGTAAAACCCTTCATATCGGGTCTCGATTTGAACATTACTCAAACTCTAGCCCATATATAGAATGTCTAATATTTTGCCTTGGAATTGTGCTTCAAAATTCGACTTACACACGAGTATATACGGCAATCTGATGATTCCCCCCCCTCAATGTTAGTACTCCCAGTGCGATGTCTGCTATTACAGTTGCTACCAAATCTAATGATTCTGCGTCAGTGTCAGCGTTCCGAACGCTGCACCCGCAACTGTCGTTGACCTTCCTACTTTAGTAGCCGCAACCTTTTCCAAATATCCGCTGAATTGACCAACTGATTCTAAAACTTCTTTAATTTACTAAGTTAATACTACTTACTGGGATTGTTCTCTTTTTTTCTTTTCTTTTTTTTTATTTCAATGAAACATTATATGACAGGAAATATCAAATAACACGACTACCACTGGATATATTTCGATTTTAGCTGATAGGAATATGGGCCGTGGCTACTTCAGTCGCCATTTTGAGTGATTTTATCACATCTATTAAATACGCACACAGTTAGTACTGCTACTAATAAAAGAAATAGCGCTACTTTAAAACTGCTGCTGAAACTACTAATATTACCATTAGTAATAGCACTACGACTACAAGTTTTCAATAAGTTTCTGTGGCTCATCCGATAAACACGCTGAGTCGTAGAAAAGAAAACTAAAAGAAATTAAGGTGACCAGCAAATCAAATAAACAGTTTGCATAAAAAGTAAATAAATAAATCCAGGGATTTTGAAGAGCAGACGACAGGGGAAGAACTAACAATGATGTTATCGACAAACAAATCGTACGCATAAGACGGGGTTATGAGGAAAAACTAGTCCACCGTTCTGAGGATAGTAAACGTATTCAAGTGTGATGTACCTTCAGCACTTAGTAGCTGACAGATATTAGTTTTCCTAAGTGTCACTTCCTTCTATGTTTTTTTCCGACAAAGAAAACGTTTGAATAAAACAGACACTGACAATAAGAAACGGATTTAATGCTTTTTTAATAATTAGAAACGGAGAAATTAAAACAAACTTCGTAAATTTCGAATTCAAGGAATTCGAAATGCAACAAAGTTTCGACAAAATTCTTATTAAAAGCAAAAGAAAATCTAAATATTTGCCATAATGTTTCTGAGAGGTGGAATAGAGCAGGTACGTTGTAACCGAACCTTTGGCCACAAAGGAGATCCAGAAATTTTCTGAGATCTCAATAATGTTTGCATTTATTGAAGACACTCAATCGGCAATCAGTCGCAGCTTGTTTGAGCTCGCATGATAAAACCGGCAAAAATCAAAGGAGAATTTTGACTGAAGTACGGAAGTGACGCCATAAGCAGTTGGCCAATTTCTCACCAAGCCACTTTTGTGTCAAATTTTAAAATATATCTAAACTTTTACAGATATATCTATAAATTATAAACATATATTGCAAGTAGAAAGACAAATTGAAATTCTTTGAGTCGTTTCAGCTGGATGATGTCTCAGTTTTGAATACTGATCTTTATAGAATTTTAGGAAATGCAAATAGATTGTTGCTACATAACCTTTCCCTTGCACCAAAAGCAGATGCATAAATAGTGCCAATAACAAATGGATATATGATATAAAATATTGATAAATAGATAAAAAAATATATTGTTCCAGGTTCCTAACCATAGCTGTTGTGATACCAGATAAATCCGCGTAATATATCTTTTTTTTTTACCAGTACTTTAGATGAAAAAGATTATGCAGGCACTTTAAGACTTATCATGGCTTCGGAAGAGCAATTTCTCTCTGAGAGTGGATAACATTAAACAATGAAATTTTTCAACCCAAGCAAATCCCGGGGGAAAAATTTAGAAATTGGGCAGTATATTTACTCTTGAATGCCAAATAAAAAGGGGGTTGTAATAAATGGGGGCGTGTATCAGAAAATACAATAAAAATGTGTCCAATAAGCGAAACAGATGAAAGTGAAGAATTTTTAGAAAAGCGATCGTGAGTAAATACGGCTGTAGGAAAATGGTTAAAAAGATGTCTTTGAAGTCATAACAAAACCGCAAATAAATAAAAATGCGAATAAACGCCTATCATTGTATTCTAGTATGTTTGATATCGTTTGCAAAGTTTTCCTTTCTTCCTTCGCGTGTAAGCAATATTTTCGATTTTTCGCCATAACAACTATTCTTCGCACCTGTCTATATCTCTGAGATGCGATATTATGATTACTTAAATTATTAACATTATTCGGACTGTCATCATCATCTTCATTACCATATTCACAATGTTTCGGTCGTTGTATGCTCCGGCCTTCTTCAGGTGATTTGAATTTTGAACCGAACCCTTTACTTCGTCCGCGGGGGTAGATTGTTCTAGTTCCACGTGTCATGCCTCTTCCGGATATCTCAGTTATTTCCCTTTTAACTCAACTCTAAAAGTTTTGGTTTCCCCTCTTATTGAACTCACTACTCTTTGGGTCTAGTCACTGGATTTAACCAACGTATTTATCCACTGAACCATGTGTCCTTGAACTGTGAGTTCAGTACCAGACAACAGCAGTGGTGAACCAAAACTTACAGAGTTGAAGTAAAGGGAAATAACTGAACATCGGAAGAGGCGTGCTTTTGGAACTAATCTGTCACCAGAGGTTCGATTCGATATGACAATCACTTGAAGAAGGCCGAATAATGTAAATAATACAAGTATCCTTGGCACATTTTGAACTTTATCTTTAAAGTTTATAATTGAAATGATTCAAATACTTCACGAAAAGAAATCTGTGGTGGATGTCACGCTAGAGATATTTTAATCCTTTCACTCCTAGCAAACGATAATTTCAAATGAACACAGGATGTTACAGGGAGCGAACGAGAATAAGATCGCTTTAGTGTGGAGGATTGAGGAAAGGACAATAACGAAACAGGTTTCAAGATCATTGAAGTTAGCGGGAGACGTTGCATTTTAATTTTTTGAAGATTGCACTTACCAGGGAAGCAATAAATCTGAACGAATTTACACAGGTGAGAAGTTCGAGAAAAAAAAAACTCTTAGGGGTGTTGCTTACATCTACTTCGTTCAACAATAGAACGGTGAGACCTAGTTGCCAATCAAGTAGCACGCGTAAATTCAGGTAGACAAGGCGCCATGGAAACAAGCTCATCAGAACAGTTGCCATAAAAATAATTCTAGAAATGACAGAGGGGTAGCAACGTGACGTCGGTGAGAAAGTGACTGAAGTTCAGATGACTGGCCAGGATCGTTTATATTGTAGATCCTTTTTTGAATTTTTTGCGAGAACCTCGAGATGTACAGCAGGGGCATCAGGCCAGATGTGGCAACAATTTTCAGTGCATGAACGAATGGTAGATTTGTAAATGTGCAAGATCAACTCTGACGAGAAAAACCTTCTGGCACGACAACCAACTTTCCTTGCAGTAGATGCAGCTGTTGAATTGATATAGTTGTTTTACTTTATATCAGTGCAGAACCAGAATCCAAGAAGGAATAGTGTTGTTCTCCTGAAGTTTAGTGTCAGAAAAAGTTCTCTATGATGATTAAATGAAAACGGTTTCGTTTTGTAGGCGTTAAAATTACAAGCCATTTCTTGCCCCAGTTAACAATTGATTGAAGGTCCATCTCTAGAGCAGCTGTCACTCATTTCGAAAAAATGTTCAGCCTTTCATTGTGTAGGTTGACTATATACATAACAAAATGATAATAAGCAGAGAAGTTCCAAATAAGCTCGGTGGAAATAGTTAACTAATGCCCAAAATGATCAAACGCGATGCAGATGTTTTTTTTTTTGTTTTTTTTTTAGCATTGGAAAATATTCCCAGTTCAATTAAATTCGTTTTATATATGTCCAAAAGAGAAATCATTATTCTGATTAATTTCTCCTATTATTATACTTTTATTATTTATTTATTTATTTATTTATTTATTTATTTATTTATTATTCTTAAATACATCACTTCTTGGAGAGATCTTGGCCACTGCGCCAAATAAACAAAATGTTGTATAGCCCCCTTTGTTCTGAGAGTCTCTTAGTTGACCGTCTTGAGGCGATCATAACTTTGTCTTCGTCTCTTTCTTCTTTCGACCGGGTGATCACTAGCTGGTTTTTAGTTCGGAGGTAAAATGAGTACTTCAACAAAATAGATTTGAATGTTATCTGTTTTATTAAGCACGCCGATTGCACATTTTGAACTAGCCAGTGGGGTCGTTATATCACCCCCACCTAACTGGGGAGCAAGTTCTCCAACAGACGAAATAACCACGTTTACTGTGTATGAGGTTTAAAAACTTAACTCCTTGAAATCACTTTCTAACTCTCTAACATAG
>CAHIKZ030001257.1:87500-137500 GCA_903632075.3 Acanthosepion pharaonis
ATTCAACCATTTTCATTTGATTTCTTTATACTGTTGTGTACGTTTGCTTGGAAAGTAGTAAACACACACATATATATATATATATATATATATATATATATATATATATATATATATATATATATATATATATATAATGTTGCGTAAAATGGATATAAATCCGACAGAATGAAGAAATTTTGAAAAACAAACAAAAATCCTAAATGTAGTTAAAATGAAAGAAATGTCGACGTCGACGTTTCCGGTTTAATAAACCTTTTTTCAAGACAATATTCATCAAAACACAATTCAGTTCAATATGACAAATACGATGGATAAAAAAACACAAGTCTTATTCAGAACAGATAACTGAAAATTTTTAAATGATCAGCCTCCGTCTAATATGGTCATAAATCGTCGTCATGGGCGACCTTTCAATGTATTCCTAAAAGTTTGTGATTATTTTGAAATGAAAAGAAAATGAAAAGAATTTATTAGGTTCTAAAATTTTATGTGTATGCTTGTCGAGCATCAATCTCGCTAAAAAGGGGAAATATTAAAGAAACCAGGTCTAGTATTCACCGTGCAAAATAATCAGGTCTAGTATTCACCGTGCAAAATAATCACAAACTTTTAGGAATACGTTATGAAAGCGTCGCCCATGTGACGACGGCGTGACCATGTTAGACGGAAGGCTGATCATTTTAAAAATTTTCAGTTATCTGTTCTGAATAAGACTTGTGTTTTTATGTCCATCGTATTTGTCATATTGAACTGAATTGTATTTTGATGAATATTGTCTGAAAAAGGTTTATTAAACCGAAAACGTCAGACGTCGACATTTCTTTTTTTAACTACATTTAAGGATTTTTTGTTTGTTTTTCAAAATTTCTATCATATATATATATATATATATATATATATCCATGTAAACAGAAACAGACTATCATTACTGTTTTGTCCGGTGTATTGCTTAATATATTGTAATGTAATTGTCATCTTTGATAATGGTTTATGTATGCAGAAAGCTTAGATAGGATTAAAAAATATGTATCAATGATTTTCTTTCTTTCTTCGTTTAATGATAATGTTATTAAGCTTATCAGACGATATGAAAAGAATTTACATAAAATAAATAGACAGCGCTTGTCTATATTATTTAATTCAACATGCATCAATATATAATATATATATATATATATATATATATTTCTGTAGTTCACTGCTACCAGCAAGCAGAAATATTTCTTCTCCTGATGAGGGCCATGTTGGCTCGAAACTAGTCGAGGAATCTAAATGAAATAATAATAATAAAAACGAAAGACTATTAATCTACAACCCAGTGTGTCTGATGATTTTTTAGTTTTTAATATTTTTTATTTTTCAATATGTTATATATATATATATATATATATATATATATATAATCAACTAGCAAGTGATTCTATAAGAACAATCTCGATGTAAAATATAAGAAATATATACATATCCAATATAAAATATAAGCAAAACAATACTTAGATATAAACATCTACCGGGTGCTAAAGTTTCATGTGTACCCACTGGATGATTATGCCTCTGTCTCACAATCCCCAGGTTGTCCTATTGACGAAATAGTCAATTTCTTATACCGTTGGCCTTCACGTGACTTGCGGTATATATTAAACAACCAGGGACAGAAGTGGGTTTGAAATTAATCGCTGCCAAATTGGGTGAGAAATACTATATAAGGTTTGCTGTCCCTGGAAACCCGGATGTATGTGTCTTAAGGAAAGAAGCAGTTTGCTGGTGCCTTTTAATTCTAACCCCATCTCGACATTATTTATCACAAATGTATTCACATACCTGCAACGGATAAATGTTTTTGTCTCTTATTAAGCGTTCTATCATCTCCGATACCTTTCAAAATAGGCGTTTTTTCGTTCAGGCACGGGTTACACCTATCAGCTTTGCCGGTGAAAACACGCTCCGTACATAGAATCTCCCACTCAACCATGGTGTCTGATGTACCCTCCTCTTTTTTCAAGGAATACATGTTAGAATGTTAATTAAGAGACAAGAATTTAACGCCATCGGCAGCCATATGAATACATTTGTAATAAAGAATATTGGTGAGGAGTAAATTTAAAACCAATATTATACAAGGGTATTCTCTGAGAATCCAACTGTCTAATCTAACAAACGCTAGACGTCCTGACTTCCGTGTGAAGTTATTCTTTGTTGAATATATAAAAGAGTCTTTCAATTTCTTTGAAAAAAACAAACTTGTCTTCATTTGATGCGCATGCGCTATGGTGTACATGCGTTATATATGTCGATTAAAAAACTTTAATGAAATAATTTTTCGACGGATAATTATTTAAAATCTTTTTTTGGATAATTATATTTTCTCGTTTGCCGCAGTATTCTCAAACATTAATTACATTAGTAATGATGAATTATGCATTTTCAATTAGAAAAAGAGAATGTTTAATAATTTGGATTCTAAATGAGGCGAGAAAAAATCATAAACACCTGATTTAATTAGTGAACCGTACTAATTATTTGATTGGAATAATTTGTATTTATTTTTATATATTGCTTACTTTTTTCACAAGAGAAGGGATCTCATTTTTATAAGACGACGCAGTAGCTATTTTCAAGTCAATAAAGCCATTGTTTTCGAATTACTGTTTTGGCCGTCACTCTTTCCGTTCCTGTCAACCCAAGATAATTTAGATTTGCAATTAGATCTTGTTCATTTAAAATACTACGTTTATTACAAAGTCTATTCCGTTTAAATACAGGAGTCATAAAAATGACTTTTAGCTTAGACAGTTTCCGTCGGACAGTAAAATAAATTAGACCTCATGGCACTGATCTCCATTTTAATTCCATCAAAAGTGGATGTGTATGTAAGTTTTCGTCGACGCATGTATATTTTAACTGAATATCAAGCCTAAAATGATTCTAAAAACTAAGGAATCTCATTTTTATCATCGAATAATTTTCAAGAAGTTCAGTTTTTCTTTATTTGTTCTTGAATCAATATTTTTGATTTTATTGGTTAGTCCAGGTTAGAAGTTGTACGAGAATTTACTATTGCAATGTCTAATTTCAAACTTAGTTAAATTACGTGTGGCATGAGATATCACAAATACATCTATGTCAATCAGCCTAGACATACGCATATATATTGCACACACATACATCTATGTCACTCAGCCTAGACATACGCATATATATTGCACACAAATACATCTATGTCACTCAACCTAGACGTACGCATATATATTGCACACAAATACATCTATGTCACTCAACCTAGACATACGCATATGTATTGCACACAAATACATCTATGTCAATCAGCCTAGACATACGCATATATATTGCACACAAATACATCTATGTCACGCAGCCTAGACATACGCATATATATTGCACACAAATACATCTATGTCACACAGCCTAGACATACGCATATATATTGCACACAAATACATCTATGTCAATCCGCCTAGACATACGCATATATATATTGCATCCACGAATGCAAAGTCACATGCAAACAAAACTAGGCGGGGGTCGAATAAATCTTTTTAGAATAAAGACTATTACTGTTGAGTTTCCATACCAATGTAACTGGTGGATTATACTGGAGATGAAGTAAGCATAAGTTTGGTTAACTTTCTAGCACCCTACACTGTATTGCAGTTTAACCATTTTCTTGGTGCTTTCGACTCTTTCCAAGATTTTCAGTCCCTTCAAATTTATTATAAGTTTATTCCAAATCATTTTAAGTGATCCATTATTTCTTCCTTTTTTGTTACTCTAACACTTAAGACTTTACTATCTATCTTTCCTATAATTCATTTAATCGTTAAGTTAATTTCTTGTTTCACTGTGTTTCTCTTTCCTTGAATATACCCGATGAGTGTTAAATTTTCCAAGCCGCCTTTTCCCATTATATATCTCATTTCAATTACCCCTTTCATATAGTCAATGCCTGTTGCCTTGCAGTTACCTCTTAAATGCTGGTGTTCCGAGGTCCACCCTCACCCGGGGTGGTAGCACCTTTTAGGGTCCTAGTTATAAGCAAATAGTTAACCCCCAGACTAGAGTCAAACACAATGAAAATGTAGAAATAGGTTTAACACCAGAAATACTTTGTAAAAAAAAATATTACCAGCAATACATTATTTTTGTAGGGAAAAATATTACCAGCAATAAAAATTGTTGGCATTAAAATAACTCATTGTGGTCGATATGTCATAAAACAGACCAAACCAAACGCTTGTAGTTTCTATTTTCGTTAAAACCTCCCCATTGCTCACATGTTCTGCCCATGGTATTCTCATGTGTTTTCTTTGTTCCAAACAATATCTTACGATTTAATCCATTGAAAATTTCTAAAAGCCATGTTTGCTATTGCTATGCGTTTTCAGATTTCTGTTACCCTTTCTGTCGTCAGCTTAATTCTTCAACTTGATTTTGACTTTCACAAAATGACCTCCTCCTCCTTCTTTTTAGCCTGTGAAAGTCATTTGTTGATGGGTGTTGATAGGGAGCGAATATCACATGCTTGGGCGATCATCTCTTCTTTCAATTAATGACCGCCCAAGCATATATGCACATCAGTGAATGTAAAAAACCCAACTGGAATTTGAACACGTCTCTCCGATTTCTCATTCCGAGCTCTTAGACATTACACCGCCCGCACATCCAACCTTACAGCACCTAGTATTCCCAAATAGTTACCCGCTTAGGTACTCACAAGCCCCGAATGTTGCTTAACTTTAGTGATAGGATGGAAACTGTTGTTTCAACGTGCTATGGCCTTAAGGCGCAGTGGATTAAAAGAAAAATATTATTCTCCTCCGTGACAACACCAGGCTGCACACATCAAGAATAACCAAGGAAAAAACAGTTTCGAACCCGGTTGGTCTGTTCTCTCCTACACACCTTATTCTGTTGACCTTTCATCAACCGATTCTCGTTTGGGGAAGACATTCTATAATGAAAAGCAAAAATTGTTGAAAACGTTTTCACTTCAAAACATGCAGAGTTTTTTATTTTTTTTTTATTTTTGTCAAAATCTGTTAAACAGCTGCCCGATAAGCGACATATCTTCTAAATAATTAAACAACAATTTCTGTCTGTCCTTCAGTGTGTCTAAAACCTCTCTAACACGGGTCACACTTATTCTACAGAGTGTGCTAAAAGTCACGCAACCATTGGCAGAAAACGTACACTAGTGAAAAAAACAATCGGGAAAAATATTCCTTCAATAATTCGACCAATAAAATTTCTTACAGAAACCCGATTTTATTTCGTAAATAAATTTAAAATTTACAAGGTTATCGATGGTATGCGAATTTTGAAACACCCTATATATAGACACATTATACCTTTTTGGAAAGGATGATCCCTGGATTGAAAATCTGACCTTAATCTGGTTCTTGAACATCCTGTATCGGGAGTTGTGTCTGAATAAAGAGGGAACAGATAAAATGCAAATTTTAAAGTAACTGAAAAATATTAGTGGTTTTAAAATTAATTTATATTGAGTTTAAAGTAACAAAATACTTAAATTCAGTTTAAAATATCACCAAAATTATGTGAATTGATGAAATTAATTTTATTTCATCAAAATGCCAAGAAATCAGAGTTTCAAAGCTCTCTTTCGTGACGTGAGGTTTTGACGAGTTTTTGATTTGAAGAACTCAATTTTCGTTCTAAATTAGAATTTCGTCTCATATCTTTCGGTCTTTTGGTCGGAAATGGAATTATAGCCCGAATCTGTTTGAAAGTGAGGTTTCCAAGTTCAATGGAGCGAATTGAGGAATTGAGAATTATTTCTTCAAAATTATCTTTGTTGTTTTCTAAGCTGGAACAAAAGTTCCTTTAGAGTTGAGCCGGAGACCCAAATAAGCCCTCTGCAAGAGCTAGCTTAAAAGTACGCATGTGTTGTGACTTCTAAGCTAATAATTGAATAATACGCAACTGTACTTTATTTTAATGAAGATTAAAGTTGATAAAAAATTATTTATGACGGAACCTAATAGTGTTAATATTATTTTTAGCTTTGTATATGTTTTAGGCTACCAGGCTTTTTATGGTAACAATAACTTCAAACATAACAAAACACAAAAATATATTATTTAATGCAATTTAAGTAAAGATTATTCTTGAGTCACCTTCATTTTATTAGTATAGATTCTTCAAACCACCCATCATTTTTTGGTAAGGGAGGGGCTTTCAAAGAAGCTTATGTACACCACTTTACTTCATTACTTCATCCTCAGAGATCGAACATGACCATATCCAATTTTCGTGAGGTCAAATACATTTTTGAACTTCAATACAAATTTAATATTTCAGTTCATTTTGCTATATACTGCTTAATTTTGGTGCGAAAACTGCTCTTTGATGAACTCTAAAGCCAAACTTAACATAGGAAATTTGATTATAAGATAGACTAATGTAAAATGTTATTGAGCTTTGTCTTTTGAGGGTGATCCTAGCACGAACACACGAACTGAAGATAAGTTTTATTAATCAACAAATATTTTTTTTTTGTGAGTTGTATAATTTGATTATATCCTGAAATACGGCCATAACTCGTTGAAACATCGATTCTCGTACGACCACCGAAAATAAGCAACGTTGAACCTGGTCAGTACTTAGATGAGTGGCATCTTCTTTAGGCTTTGCTATGCGGACAGCCGATTTCCAATTCCAATCGGGTTCGTTATATTCACTTACACGCAACTACGATAGGTATAAATCCACCTTTTCTCCTCCGGCTATGGGTTAATTAGTATGACTTTTATCAGTAAATCATTTTCTCTAGAAACATTGTTACAAAGGATTATAAATTTAAAATATTTTCTGGTTTTCATTAACCTACGAAAGGTTGATAAGTAGTAAAAAAGAATATCAAATAAAATAGCATATTTATATTGTCTTCCTTACAGGATGTTTATATTACGTGAAATACGCCAAGATTATATTCAGCTTTGACCACGATAGATGTCAATCCACCATCTGTGTTGATCTTAAGGTGATAGTCATTTGTTTTTGTTTTTTTTTTTTGTTTTTTGGGTTTTTTTTTTTTTCTCTCGGAACGTGAAAACACAATAATATAAAAAAAATAACATATTCTAAAGACCCGCCTTTATTTTGGCGCCTTTTTGTAATAATGTTCCTTTCCTGCCGAGGTAAATTATCTTTTTCCGTAATGTTGAGTCCATTTATATATTATTGTTCTTCAATTTTGCCTGGACATCAAAATAGCGATGTAATTAAACATTTTTAATGTATTTATCGATCGAGTTTGAAGGGTTAATAAAGTTATCGATAAGATCAGAATTTATCCTTTCCGGTCTGTACAGATATATGTAGCTATCTCTTCTTTTCGATTACATTTACACACAGACAAGCAAATGAGAGAATGCTCAAATGTTTTAGGGCTGAGAAAGTCACCGTTTCATCTGATATTTGGTCAAATTTCGGTTGGTTAAATGTTCACACACACACACACACATATATATATATATATATATATATATATATATATATATATAGTGGACTCTCCCGTTGTATTCGACGTATGAGGGTCAGACAGCTCAGTTCCTAGGAACAGACAGCCAGACACAGCACATAAGTTTTATTAATCAACAAATATGATAGTGGTGAAGGCAGAACAATCAACCGTTTTCGAAGGGCCGAATACAGTGATCTGGTGAACTACGTGCCACAAGGTCCCCAAAACAACTCTCCACAGGTTTTGAATTCAGAGTTGTCCTTCTCCTAGACCAGTTGCCATCTTAGGCTACCCAATCTGTCCTGCTATTTACCCATAGATGGAGGAAGAAGAAGAGGAGGATTAATACCTTTCCCAAGGGTATTAGCACGTAATTGAATGTAATGGATTCGACTGAATTCCACCCTCCGACCCGGTATCCACTTCTTCGCCGTGCCTGAACAATTTTAACCCTTCTGCCTGAGCTCCTGAGTTAAAATTAACAAATAATTATGTCATGTTTCACGCCAGATATAAAAATAGTTACAAGTGTTTAGCCACCGTTCAACCCGTGGCTGAGAATTAAGTCATTTCTTTCTACCACTGTTCAACCGGTAGCTGGGTATGACATTATTTCTTTCTCTACCACCGGTCAAGCGGTGGTCAGGGCTCAAAGGTTTAATGCATATTAGAGCAGAAACTATTCTTTAATACATCTTTTATTACATATGGCAGAGAAAGAAAATTTACATTAATTTTTTTTTTAGTTTTTCCAGCGTTCTTACGTTCGATTTCTGCTTGGTATTTGTATAAATCATATCTGAACTAAACATTTTAAAGTATTTATATTTATATATATATATATATATATATATATATATATATATATATATATATTGGAGAAATTAAATATGTATCTGTAATATTGGAGAAAAATTTATATAAATATAGTATATTATATATATATATATATATATATATATATATATTGGAGAAATTAGATATATATATATATATATATATATATATATATATATATATATATTAGATATATATATATATATATATATTAGAGAAATTGGATATATAACATTAGATAATATATATATATATATATTATATATTGGAGATATATATATATATAGAGAAATATATATATATATATATATATTGAGAAATTAGATATATAGATATATATATATATATGAGAAATAGATATATATATATATATATATATTGAGAAATTAGATATATAGATATATATATATATATATTGGAGAAATTAGATATATATATGTATATATATATATATATGGAGAAATTATATATATATATATATATATATATATATTATATATATATATATATATATTGAGAAATTTATATATATATATATATATATATATATTGGAGAAATATATATATATATATATATATATATAATATATATATATATATATATATATATATATATATATATATATATATATATATATATATATATAGAGAAATTATATATATATATTGGAAAATTATATATATATATATATATATATAAATTATATATATATATATATATATATATATATATATTGAGAAAATTATATATATATATATATATATATATATATATATATATATATATATATATATATATATATATATTGATTAGATATATATATATATTTTTATATATATATATATATATATATATATATATATATATATATATATATATATATTTTGAGAAATTAAACATATGTTGATATCTGAAAAAAAAGTCCAAAAAAGAAAATGTAACTGTATTAAAGAGGCATTAGCATCTTTTACAATTTTTGAATTTCATGTAACTACATTTACTTTTGGTTTATCATCTCTTGTCTTGATAAAGTAAAATGACGAAAGGTATCAGCAAGAATTGAGTAGTTTTTATGATTGTTTATTTTATTCCATTTGTTTTCTCTAAAGATGTTTCTGAGAACTTTCATACATATGTGCGCGTTGTCGAGTGGTTAGAACTTTCCATTTCTGACCCTGAGACATTGGTTCGAATCTCACCATGGTCGATTTGTCGGTAAGGTGACTTACTTGATGATATCGGACTGGATGCGGTACCTTTGGAAAATGCCCGAAATCCATACAACGGTTTGAAATTGTGTAGAAGGAAGTCTTGTGGCCCGTCGATAGGCGTGCTAGCACGAAGCTACAAATCATCGTGGCCGAGTGCTTGAGACTGCTATTCTCTTTTTTTTTTTTTTTTTGATCACGCTAAATAACACGCTCTCTCCCAGAATTAAGTTCTGCCCAGCATGTTTGCAGTAGAAAACACAGGTAGGCTCTGTAGGGTGTTGAGCAAACACAAACGTGCTTTAGGGATTGGCTAGCCGCCCTAGTAGAGGGGTATCCTCGAATATGAGTGACCAGCTATCATATATGTATAGGATTAATACAAATATAAAATTTTAACTTAACGGATTAGTGTTAGGAGTGGATAGGTTCGCCTAACATCTGATTCACACGCCTTCCTGGTTTTTTGAACTGGAGTAGTGGTTTATCCCTTGTTCCGTGTATGAGATTGCTTCCCGGTCCCTTCTCAAGTCTTTTTTTTCACTCCCTGTAGCTCCATTGCGTCTGAGAGTCATTATCCCCTTGCTTGGAGTGAGTTAATATATATAGTGCCTCAATCGCTACTGTAGTTTCATCTTTTGGGTTTTCAACCTGGTTTGGTTATTTGATATCATTGCTCTTTGTATTTTAAATGCTGCTATCGTCCTAAAAATATGCTTTCTTTATTTTCCTTTTACTTTCGTTTATTTTTTCTTCTTGGGTATTTTTGATTCCCATTTTGTTAGGAATTCCATTTCATGTTTACATTCAGCTGTTATTTCTGATATCTATCAATATTTCGTCATTCCACTATCAGTACCAGAACACACACAAACACACACACAAGTGAATGCGTGTCCATACGTCCATCCCTGTGTTAGATTTCTGTTTTATTCGTTCAATTTACTAATCTTGCCATAAGTGGAATGTCTGCAAAGAGTGTGTAAAAAAAAATAATAAAAAAAAACGAATAAAACTAATCACTTAACCTTTGAGTGTTTGCAAAACAAGATGGCGAATTTGACGCAATCTAATGAAATCGGGATTAGTTGGGACTGAAATTAAATCTTAATATCTGAACTTCAGCGCCTGGATGCCCCAATCTCTGATTGTGTTGTGTGATATGTGTATGCGACTGCAAACAGTTCTAATGAAGCTATACCCACAATTTCCTAGGTTCGCAATGTATTCGTTTAAAAATGATTTTCTAGTCAGCTATTGATTATACGATGACGTCGGTAAAGTCATGAAAGATTAGTTCTGAAAAGAAAAACTACGGAATAACAAATTGCTCAAAGCTATGTATTTGGTGCTGATATATACTGGACACTTCCATCGTTTTCGACGTTGGAGGGTCCAACAATGCAGTTATTAGAACCGAACAGCCAGACGACACGCACATATATGATCATAGTGATGGAGGCTTGCGCAGAACCAACCACGGAGAATTGGTGTATATTGTCTGCCACAAGATCCCCTACGTTTTGAATTCAAAGTTGTCCTTGATCGGTCGCCACCCAAATCTAATTACCCATAGTATAATGACCGGGAATAGAAGAGATGGATTCGTACCTTTCTTTTATCCTGAATATATATATATATATATATATATATATATTTCCTTACTTTCCCTGACGATCCGTTTAGGTGAAACCCAGGTAGGTTTGTCTGTCTTACTAGGTGTATCTAGGTCTGCTCTACGGCTGTATTGAGCGCTTTTGTTAGTTAGTTGTTTACTCGTATCGGGTTTTTTTCTTTGAGCTTCAGACCTGCATCTGTGCGATTTTTTTGTTGACAGAAGTTCATGTTTGTAGCTCTTTCTTTTTTAAAACCTTTTTTCCCTTGAGATTGATTTGATTATTAGCAAATCAAAAATTCGAGGGTTTTTCGAAACAAGTCTAGTTATATATATATATATATATATATATATATATATATATATAGTCTTAAGATGTGATATATTTATGGGATAAAGTGCTCAATATCACAGATAGAGCGAGTGTAAATATAAAGTGAACAAAAGAAAGAAGTCAGCATTTAGAGGCGACAGTCTGTTTCATGCTAGATGGAATCATCAGGCCACGATTGTATTTAGCATGAAACAGGCTGTCGCCTCTAAGTGTTGACTTCTATCTTCACTTATATATACACCAATTTATAATTGGTAGGGATTACTCCAAGGAGGACTTCAATCCACTGAGAGCTCCCTTTCTCTCGTTCGTTCTTCTCCCAATTTGTAATTTTTATATTCTATTATTATTATTTTTTCTTTTTATCGCTCTCTTTTTTTCTCCCCCTTTTTCCTTTTAATCCCGATATATTTGTCTGGATGAATTGAATCCATTTCTTAAAAATATACGGTCTGAAGAGATGAATATAACATAGCAATATTTATGAAATAAATTATTACCGAAACGGATTTTTAAGGTGTTTTCTTAATTTATTATATATATATATATATATATATATAAAATGCCGTTCGTATCCAGGGATGTATGCCTACTAGTAAGGCCAACCAATCCCTGCTGCAGACATGTTCAAAAAACGGAAACTATTTTTCCAATCGGAATAAATCTAAAGAAGAAGGAAGTCACAGTAAAATAAAATTGGAAAAAGAAAATCACAGCACAACACACAAATGTATACAACATGGCAGTCGACTCAGAAATTATTCCGTTCATGTTAACTCGGTTTGGCTGTGTTGTTCGAGAACCGAGGCATTTTCATTTCGAATTTTCTGTTCGAAAACCGATTTGTTCGACATGTGAGAATGAAAAGGAGACAACAATGATCGGGGAATTGTTCTAATCTTCCGGATTGTAGCAACATTTTGGCAATCACAACACATTTGGCTCGACGAGTATTACTTTTCGACTAACTTCTGGACACAACAGTAAAAAGGCTGCGAAAACTTGGGTCGCATTAATGATTCGCGAATCTAGATTCCCGTTCAGCACGGGTGGCCATCTCGGTTGATGTTGAACTGGGATTGAAGCAATTTTCAAAGGTCTTTCCGTATTAGTGCAGATAATGGCGTATTTACCTGTTTGTATGTAAAGAAGTCGAAATAACTGATCCTTTCATATCGACAGGTCAGTCTTATCGTAGAATATTAATACTTGCTGGAGGTCTCTGGAGAAGAAGCTAATATGATTTTCGAACAGAAATGATTGAGAATAAATAGATGTCAAATAAAACCTTGAAAAGAAAAACTTAATATTCATGTATATAGATGCTATTCTACTTTATATCTGTTGTAGTGTAACTAACACTCCTTCTGTACTCTACCAGATGGCCTGGCTCATAGCTTTAAATAGTTTATAATTAAAGACTTCAACAGTTGATTAATAAGTTGATATTAAGCTGATTAATATTTGGACTGATCTTACTTCGTTTGGCTGTACAGCGTTTGAGCCTCCTCTGTTCCTAGTAAGTTGTCTTGTTAATTGTTTTGTAAATTATTGTTCTGTTTATTTTTTTTATGTATCCACCAGCACCGAATACTGGTGCTGAATATATAATATATATATATATATATATATAAATAGAAGGAAAGGAAGAATAAAAAAAGGCATGAGAGGGAAAGGAAGAATAAAAAAAGGCATGAGAGGGAAAGGAAGAATAAAAAAAGGCATGAGAGGGAAAGGAAGAATAAAAAAAGGCATGAGAGGGAAAGGAAGAATAAAAAAAGGCATGAGACTGAAAGGAAGAATAAAAAATAGAAGGAAAAAAGGAATGAGTAGTAAATAAAGCAAGGAAGAATAAAAAAGGAATGAGTAGTAAATAAAGCAAGGAAGAATAAAAAAGGAATGAGTAGGAAAGCAAGGAAGAATAAAAAAGGAATGAGTAGTAAATAAAGCAAGGAAGAATAAAAAAGGAATGAGTAGTAAATAAAGCAAGGAAGAATAAAAAAGGAATGAGTAAATAAAGCAAGGAAGAATAAAAAAAGGAATGAGTAAATAAAGCGACGGAAGAATAAAAAAGGAATGGTAAATAAAGCACGGAAGAATAAAAAAGAAATGAGTAAATAAAAGCACGGAAGAATAAAAAAGGAATGAGTAAATAAAGCACGGAAGAATAAAAAAGGAATGAGTAAATAAAGCAAGGAAGAATAAAAGGAATGAGTAAATAAAGCAAGGAAGAATAAAAAGAATGAGTAAATAAAGCAAGGAAGAATAAAAAGGAATGAGTAAATAAAGCAAGGAAGAATAAAAAAAGGAAGTAAATAAAGCAAGGAAGAATAAAAAAGGAATGAGTAAATAAAGCAAGGAAGAATAAAAAAGGAATGAGTAAATAAAGCAAGGAAGAATAAAAAAGGAATGAGTAAATAAAGCACGGAAGAATAAAAAAGGAATGAGTAAATAAAGCACGGAAGAATAAAAAAGGAATGAGTAAATAAAGCAAGGAAGAATAAAAAAGGAATGAGTAAATCAAGGAAGAATAAAAAGGAATGAGTAAATAAAGCAAGGAAGAATAAAAAGGAATGAGTAAATAAAGCAAGGAAGAATAAAAAAAAGGAATGAGTAAATAAAGCAGAAGAATAAAAAAAGGAATGAGTAAATAAAACAAGGAAGAATAAAAAAAGGAATGAGTAAATAAAGCAAGGAAGAAAAAAAGGAATGAGTAAATAAAGCAAGGAAGAATAAAAAAGGAATGAGTAAATAAAAAGCAAGGAAGAATAAAAAGGAATGAGTAAATAAAGCAAGGAAGAATAAAAAGAATGAGTAAATAAAGCAAGGAAGAATGTAAATAAAGCAAGGAAGAATAAAAAAGGAATGAGTAAATAAAGCAAGGAAGAATAAAAAGGAATGAGTAAATAAAGCAAGGAAGAATAAAAAAAGGAATGAGTAAATAAAGCAAGGAAGAAAAAAAGGAATGAGTAAATAAAGCAGGAAGAATAAAAAGGAATGAGTAAATAAAGCAAGGAAGAATAAAAAAAAGGAATGAGTAAATAAAGCAAGGAAGAATAAAAAGGAATGAGTAAATAAAAGCAAGGAAGAATAAAAAGGAATGATAAAAAAGCAAGGAAGAATATAAATAAAGCAAGGAAGAATAAAAAAGGAATATAAATAAAGCACGGAAGAATAAAAAGGAATATAAATAAAGCACCGGAAGAATAAAAAGGAATGATAAATAAAGCAAGGAAGAATAAAAAGGAATGAGTAAATAAAACAAGGAAGAATAAAAAGAAATGAGTAAATAAAGCACGGAAGAATAAAAAGGAATGATAAATAAAGCAAGGAAGAATAAAAAGGAATGGTAAATAAAAAGGAAGAATAAAAAAGGAATGAGTAAATAAAGCAAGGAAGAATAAAAAAAGATGAGTAAATAAAGCACGGAAGAATAAAAAAGGAATGAGAAAATAAAGCACGGAAGAATAAAAAGAATGAGTAAATAAAACGGAAGAATAAAAAGAAATGAGTAAATAAAGCAGGAAGAATAAAAAAGGAATGAGTAAATAAAGCAAGGAAGAATAAAAAGGAATGAGTAAATAAAAAAAAGGAATGAGTAAATAAAGCAAGGAAGAATAAAAGGAATGAGTAAATAAACACGGAAGAATAAAAAAGGAATGAGTAAATAAACAAGGAAGAATAAAAAAGGAATGAGTAAATAAAGCACGGAAGAATAAAAAAGGAATGAGTAAATAAAGCACGGAAGAATAAAAAAGGAATGAGTAAATAAAGCACGGAAGAATAAAAAAGGAATGAGTAAATAAAGCAAGGAAGAATAAAAAAGGAATGAGTAAATAAAGCAAGGAAGAATAAAAAAGGAATGAGTAAATAAAGCAAGGAAGAATAAAAAGGAATTAAATAAAAGGAAGAATAAAAAGGAAAGTAAATAAAGCACGGAAGAATAAAAAAGGAATGAGTAAACAAAGCAAGGAAGAATAAAAAAGGAATGGGATAAAATAAAGCAAGGAAGAATAAAAAAGGAATGAGTAAATCAAGGAAGAATAAAAAAGAATGTAAATAAACAAGGAAGAATAAAAAGGAATTAAAGAAGCACGGAAGAATAAAAAAGGAAATGAGTAAATAAAGCAAGGAAGAATAAAAAGGAATGAGTCCTCGGAAGAATAAAAGGAATGAGTAGTAAATAAAAGCACGGAAGAATAAAAAGGAATGTAGGAAAGCAAGGAAGAAAAAAAGGAATTAGGTAGGGAAAGCAAGGAAAATAAAAAAGGAATGAGTGAAACAAGGAAAAATAAAAGGAATGAGTAGTGAATAAAAAAGGAATGAGAGGAAAGCAAGGAAGAATAAAAAGGAATATAAATAAAAAGGAAGAATAAAAAGGAATGAGTAAATAAAGCAAGGAAGAATAAAAAAGGAATGAGTAAATAAAGCACGGAAGAATAAAAAAGGAATGAGTAGTAAATAAAGCAAGGAAGAATAAAAAAGGAATGAGTAGGAAAGCAAGGAAGAATAAAAAAGGAATGAGTAGTAAAGCAAGGAAGAATAAAAAAAGGAATGAGTAGGAAAGCAAGGAAAAATAAAAAAGGAATGAGTAGTGAATAAAAAGAATAGCAAGGAAGAATAAAAAGGAATGTATAAATAAAGCAAGGAAGAATAAAAAAGGAATGATAAATAAAGCAAGGAAGAATAAAAAGGAATGAGTAAATCCGGAAGAATAAAAAGGAATGAGTAGTAAATAAAGCAAGGAAGAATAAAAAAGGAATGAAGGAAAGGAAGAATAAAAAAGGAATGAGTTAAAACAAGGAAGAATAAAAAGGAATGAAAAAGGAAAAATAAAAAAGGAATGAGTAGTGAATAAAAAAGGAATGAGTAGGAAAGCAAGGAAGAATAAAAAAGGAATGAGTAGTAAATAAAGCAAGGAAGAATAAAAAAAGGAATGAGTAGGAAAGCAAGGAAGAATAAAAAAGGAATGAGTAGTAAATACAGCAAGAATAAGAAGAGAAGAAACATGAAACAAAAAAGAACAAAAATCGACAGATGATTATAAACAAGGAAAGAAGACAAAAGCGAATGAAAGAAATAAGTAAAAAAGAAAAAAAAACTGTTTTCTTTAGTAATCGTTGTCTTTCGCCTCAAATTCCTCATGAAGTATCAGTTGTATGATTACGACTGACTGGACAGTTGGGCAGGACTACTAATACTTTCCTTCGGCCGAATATGTTAGCCTGATTACTGTCGGAATGTCCTTGGCAAATTTTATTTGTCCGCCGATATCCATAGACTACTGACCATCATTGCAGAAATCAATACATTGATAGATCAGGAAACGTCCATCGAACTAACAAAGTTAGAGGCCTGCAAACAATGTCTCAAATCTTGAGTATGATTTTGCCTGGTTATTCAATGTTGTTTGAGTATAACAAATTGCGATGTGAAAAGAGTAAACGGAAATTAATAGGTAAAAGGTTCGATCTTTGGTTAATGAATCATTTTTAGTTATTTTTCTTTCTCTCTCACTCTCGGACTCACAAACATATTTTTAGTAGGTGTTTCTTTTAATCCGAAGGAATTTCTTATTGTTCCTTGCTTTTCTAGGTGCCATGTTTGTTCAAAACGTGTAAAGATCATGGTTCTACAAAATTTCGTCCTTCATAGTTAATAGGCTATTTTAGTGGGTTCTCGTGTTTAAGTTGATAGCCCTGTTATTTTTTTTCCTAAAGAAGGAAATTAAAAATAGCCGGCTGTATATGACTTGTCGATCTAGGCCAGTTGATAGTAATGTCACTGTCAAAGAAAAAGAACACGCATGTCAATTCAAACAAGTTTACCCACTGAAAATAGAATTTTTAGTAGCGACATATATATAAAGTTCAGAGCAGATAACATTTGAAATATTTTAGAGTTACATGAAAATAAGTGGATACAACGTTTAAAAACACACTATCCAGCCGGACTAAACCATAAATTTAACAATATAGATAGTACTAATATATAACTCTACAAATCAAAACATACTCACATTTCTCACCCACACAAGACAGACATGCATACGGAGGTGTTGAGGCCTCACACTTATACACACACACGCGCAAATATACACACTTACACATATCACACTCACTCACTCTCTAATGAGCCAAATGATAACACACACCCACAGCAATACACACGCTTACACATATCATACTCACTCACTCCCTAAGAACCAAATAACACACACACAAACACTTAACAGAGACACGTCCCCTCTCCAGGACCAATAAAACTGTCAAACTGACCAGGGTAATTCAGAGAAGCATAGATCCATCCAGCTCTTATCTCAAATAACAACTTAAAAGAGACTGTTTGACCAACATAAGGAATGTTAAAAGATTCATGTTAAAAAGATTAAAAAAATGAAAAAAAAAAAAAACAAATGAAAACTACAGACAAAATTTCATTTTCTCCATCCAGACATTCATTTCTGTAGTTCACTGCTACCAGCAAGCAGAAATATTTCTTCTCCCGATGATGGCCATTTCGGTCGAAACTAGTCGAGGAATCTAAATGGAATAATAATAATAAAAAAAAAACGAAAGAATATTAATCTACAACCCAGTGTGTCTGAAGATTTTAATTTTTAATAATTTTTATATTGTTCAATATATATATATATATATATATATATGGCGACAGACTGTTTCTTGCTTAAACGTAATCTTCAGACCTGGAGATTGGTTTCAAGCAAAAAACAAACTATCGCCATCCGATTTTGACCTCAGTATACACTTCTATATTTACGCACGCTCTAACCTTGATTTTGGCCACTTTTACCCATAAATATAGCATATCTTAAAAGTGTGTGTACATATATTTAAAAAAAAATTCAACCTTAGCGTTGCAACTGCACGCTCCAAAATTTCTTATCCGTTAATAATAACACATTTCTCGATTAACATTTAATCTTTCGTGTCCTGCTACTACCTGGATTTACTAAAAAAAAACAAATTAATTTCCATGCCTGAAAATGGCTGTAAGTACAGCTGAAAGTACTAGCAAAATTAAAAAAAGACCTTATACAACTTGAAGTTATTAAAAACAAGAATCATAACATTCATCGAGAGGTTCGTGGGTTAATGTAACTTTAATAAATTTGTTTGCCATTTATATCATTAACTTTACTAATCTACTTTTTTGTGAATGATTCATGTAATATAAATTGAACTGCACCACATATTTTATATATATATATATATATATATATATATATATATATATATATATATATATATATATATACAATAATTCTCCATCTTTGTTGCTGTTTTTAAATTGGATTATGAAGTCCATACATGGTATGTTGTATGCGCATTCATCAGTTAAAGGTCTCACAGAAGAAAGTTGTGACGCTGTACTTATTTTCCGATAAAGGGCGATTCTTGGTAGGCCTTGTTGATTTCGTGACATGATACATGTTTCAGTTTTGTCCATCCTTACTTCAGTAGAGCGTTTCTGAAATGGTAATATGTCGCATGCCACTTTTTCAAACCATTTATTAATCTTAATTTACACTTGGGGAACTAGAAATTTGCTTTTTTGCCTCATCACTTTTTATTCAACAATTCCTTTACAACCGGGGATCTTGCATTATGGGTCCCTCCCCCATCAATTGTACAACTGACTGCCAGATATCGCTCCTGGCAGAATATTTGCGAACGTCAAGCAGACTTCTGAAGTGATAGGCTGCTAGACTTTATTCCGATTTTCTCAATGTACGGTACCAGTCCCCCCCCCCCAGGTAACTGGTATAATTGTGGCTTAAACGTCCGACTTACTATCAAATTCGATCCGGAGATCGGTGTACTTCTTGAGCTTGTTAATTTCTTTGACTTTGATATTATGGCCACCAGGAATATCTACATTAGTGAGAAGGCATTTTCTCGTTTCATTTTCAACGAAGATAATGCCTGTTGCGGTGGCCTCAAAGATATTCTCTGTATGAATATTGAAAATCCGCAGGATCTTGACGTGGTCATATTCGATTACCTTCTCTGGCTTATGGCGGTATTAATTCTCGTTGACTTCCTAGGGAAGCACCAATGATAATCATTGTCGTTGTTGATAGTTATACATTAATTTGGAAAAGTCATGAATACAACTCCTCTCCTTTTCTATGGGTTAAACAAAGGAAAAGACTGATCTCTCGGCACTTGTCTAATAACCCGGCTAGGAAAAAGAGGAATCTTGAATGCAACACCATGGAGAATGCAACGAAAAACTGCACACCTATCTTTCCCGAGAAGGCATAGCAATTTCTAGAAAATTTTCGTTAGAGACCTGTTCGCCTATATGGATAAGGAACAGGGTATCTTACTTATTATAAAACGCAGATTGTGTGTGTGTGTGTGTGTGTGTGTGTGTGTTCGTTTATATATGGGATCGGATTTCCTACATTTTTCAACCGATTTCAACAAAACTTCACTTTTTTTTTGGCAGGTAGTGTTTCTTATTGTCTTGCAAACTTTTTTCCTTTATTTTTACATTCAGAATGCTTTAAAAATTCCATTTACAAGTCGATTGTTTATAATAAAATTCTATTCAATCGATGGACTCATAACGATTGAAAACAATGTTTTTGTTTGAGTTTGGGTTTGACCAATTCGTAAAAAAAAAAAAAAAATAATAATTAAGACATCCGTGTCCGTCAACCTTAAAAAATAATCTTTGTCAATTTTATTTTTCAGTCTTTATGATAGTCGATACTTGATCTATCTCTTACTGTTACATCCCCGGGCAACGCCGGGCTCT
Source organism: Acanthosepion pharaonis (assembly GCA_903632075.3). Taxonomy (NCBI): domain Eukaryota; kingdom Metazoa; phylum Mollusca; class Cephalopoda; order Sepiida; family Sepiidae; genus Acanthosepion; species Acanthosepion pharaonis. The sequence goes on from CAHIKZ030001257.1 coordinate 107,790, forward strand.
ACTGCTAGTTTCAAATAGAATACCTCATAGTTTGCATTCCTCTCTCGCTCGTTCTCTCGTTCTATTTCTGTATTTCCCTCTTTCTCTCCTTTCTCTCTTTCTCTTCTTTCTCTTTTTCTCTTCTTTCTCTCTTTGCCCCTATCCCCTCTTTTCCCCTTTCCCCCTTTCTCCTTCTTATGATCTTTTGTTTTCCTTTTACCTCTTCCTATTTGGCTCTTTTTTCTTAATTCTCGCTTTACCAATTAACTTTACATTTTCAGTTATGTTTCTTTTATTTTTACATTTTATTACACCCGCGTTTTTTCTTTTCTCTTTTTTAGTAATTTAATCTTACATTTGAATCCCTCCATTCGACAATCGATTGGATTCTCAACTATTTCTTTTGAGTCATATATATATGTGTGTGTGTGTGTACATAAGAATGGATCACATTCCATTAATTTGGGCAAAACCATAATATCAATCCTTTTGGGTTACAGAGCCTTTAGCTAATACTCTATGACATTCTCCGCCAACGCTTAGCGCCATCTTTATCCCTTCGAGAAAAGGCAATCCGCAGCAACCTGCCATCAAATGTCACTTGTTATCGTTGCCTGTGTAGTGTGCATCGCGTTTTTCCTTTACAGCTGACCAGTCAGAGCCCAGAGAGCTGGATAAAAGATGAAACGTTTTCAATCAACAACTATCATTCAAAAAGCCAAGCATTTTGCCAATCCCGTTGTCTTGGACTCCGTTTGTGACTTCCGAGCATTTCACTAGTTTCTTTTATTTTACTTTTTATCCAGAAATAAAAATGGAAGGAAATGAATGAATTGGTTGTAATTACGACGTTGTTTGCAGTAGGCATCTGCGAATTAGCTCTTATCTGGTCTTTGTGATTTGTGAGCAAATGCTTATATATAAACATGTTTTTGTAAACATCATAATTACAAAGATCTCCCACTCTACTAAATAACGCATTCATTCTTTTGATAGCTTTCTGTCTTTATCTAATTATTATTATAAAACCTCGTTAACGCTTTAAAAAAACACGTTGATCAGTAAATTGATGCAGATTAACACGTTTAAATTCGAGCAGATTTTTGTAAACAAAACACTCAAAATTAAGAGAGAGAGAGAGCAAGGATAGTTACTAGATCAAATACAGTTCTTTCGTTTGGTTTGTTTTACGGCATATCAACCTCAATGTGTTGTTTAATGCCGGCAAATTTTTTATTCTTGGTATTTTTATAGTTATTTTTTTCCCCTTCAAAGATCTATTTCTGGCAATATTTGTTCTTCAAATATTTATTTCAAAAAAGTATCGCTGGTAATATTTTTTTTTTTTTTTTACAAAGTATTTCTGGTATTAAAACCTATTTTTACACTTAAATAGTGTTTTGACCCCAGTTTAGGGGTTAACTATTTGCCCAAAGTTGGGACCCTAACAGGTGCTAACACCCTGGCCCAGGGTGAAACTGGGAACACCAGCAATGAAGAGGTGATCCACGCTCCTCAAAACCTATTGATCAGAGGCCTTGCTGTTGGATGTAGTTTAACGTCTTATCCAGCACGCGGATGTAGTTTATCGTCATACCCAGGACAGTCAAATAGAGTTGAAAAGACTTATCTATCCGATTTCAGGTTCTGCAGATAATACCACTCGTCAGGATGCGATAAATCAATTGATCCATTTCTATGAACTGTGTGTATAGGAATGTATTAGGTTGGTGCAAAAATAATGACGTAATAATGTCGTTTTTTGACGTTAAAAAATACGTCAAAAAACGACATTATTACGTCATTATTTTGCACCAACCTAATATTACTTACGGCTACATCACGTCGAAACAACGGTTTCTGAACGATCACCGAAGTTATGCAACAACGAGCCTGTTCAGTACCCGGAAGGGTAACCACCTGTTCAGTACCCGGAAGGGTAACCACCTGCTCAGTACCCGGAATGGTAACCACCTGGTCAGTACCTGGAAGGGTAAGCACCATCTCAAAGTCTAATGCAAAATTCATAACTTTAAAAAGCGACACATTCGTCAACCAATGCCGTGTGAATTTCGAAAGTTTAGAAATGCTTTAGAAATATTTGTGCAGCATAGACGTGAAGCAGTGAAGGTTCGTGCATATCAGTTACGTCTTAAAAGTTTTTATAAAAGGTATGAATTCTCTTCTCTCCCCCCCCACCAGGACAGACCGGGTTCCCTAGCCTTTGAAGGCAAATGGTCTACCACAGAAAGAAATGGCATCCTACTAAAGGAAAAAAACCTGCCTCGTCAGTCATGTATCGAAAGATAAGCGTGTTATCACATATGGCACATAACTGACTGAATGTCAACATTGAACATTGTCAAACATTGAAGATTATTTTTCCTCGAAATCCTCTAAAACTACACTTTGTATATCCTCCTCCGTGCATGTATGGCACATCACTGAACTTAAATGGATATATATTTTGGTCAACAACATAAACAGGTCCATCAGAAGATAGGCTAATTTATATCTCGTGTAAAATGCGACCCCCTGAAAATTAACTTCAAAATTAGCGCTTCAAAAGTCACATGATACGCGAGTATATCCGGTAAGTATTTTAGAGGTTTGAATTCTGAATCAACAAAGCAAAGCAGAACCAAGATTGAATGGTACAAAACATCGTCGAGAAATAGCTTATCATCTTTTCTGTTCGTTAATGTGCCACTTAACAGTGGATCTCAAAGTCTAATACAAAATTCACAACTTTAAAAAGCGACATTTTCGTCATTGGTTGCCGTGTGAAATTCGAAAGTTTCAAAATGCTTTAGAAATATTTGTGTAGCATAGACGGCTGCAGTGAAGGGCCGCACATGTCAGTTACGGTTTAAAAGGTTTTATAATAGTTGCTGTGGCATATCTGACAAGCTTTGCTGCAGAAGACGATCTCTGCTGAATAATAAAAAAAGAGTTGAATTGGATCTACACCGCCAGAATAATCTGGACGCTAAAACTTAGTGTCATATCCATCTGTGCGCGAACCTCTCAAGTGAATTAGGCTGGGGGTGGGGGAACTACAAAGAAAAAATTCAGGTTCCTCCTGATCTTTCGTGTGAGAAACGAACATAATCTCCCCTACTGTCTTTTAACCAGAAATGCCAGCATTTTTATTTTGCTTCACATTGTTATAGATAATGTAAATGGTGTTTTTTTTTTTCCCTGTCGACAGAAAAAGAAAATGGTTATCGCAAAAATGAGAAACTAGTGACAACATCTAAACCGGGGTTCTATCCGCTGAATTCCTTTCTTTGTGTTTGGTCGGATATGAAAGGTGTCGTCTTTTACGAGCTAACGCGACATGCTGAGATCATCACTGCAGACGTTTATTGCCAGCAACTTGGTCGGGTCAACGAAGCAGTGCGCCCAAAATGTCGCGCTTTGGCAAACAGAAAACGTGTTATTCTCCAGAATTACATTTCAAAGATGCACTCTGCTAAGCAAACCTAAGAAGATCGTCGTAAAGATGGGAAGTTTTTTCGCATCCCTTATACGCGCCAGATTTAGATCCTGTGTATTTCGCTTCAATCAATACGTTTCCTTAGCGGCGGAACATTTAGAAGCAAAGAGTTAGAAAGCAGTCTTTTAGTTCTTGTTTCGGGAAAACCCAGTTTTCTTTAAACTTGGAACCGAAAAACGGCCTTGCCGTTGGGTTTCATACGTTGAAAATGAAGCTGTTCCTATTTTTCTAACGTGATTTGTTATTTTTATGTTTGTTTTTTTTTCTGGCAAAATATAATTACCATTCGAACAGCTTAATTTTTTTTGTATATTCTGAAGTTCGCCATGAGCAAGGTAAATTTTGGAATTGCTTTGGTAATGAATTCCATAATGAACTCCAATGTGAATGAAATATTATAGGATGGAATGATGATTATCCCCGATGGAAAAACAATAGATTTCTTAGATTTCGGTTACATCTGCGAGTTCCCAAATTAACAGGAATCCCGTGCATATCTTTATAACTAGATGGATATAGATAATGGAATGAATCAACATCGTGTGGCATGGAGACGATTTTGAAAAATGATGATATTCCTGAAAAAAAGAGAAAATAATTGAGGTAGGATGTTAGAGAATGAAGAAAGTCTCTATTCAGAGTAAAGAATTGTAAATAAAAAAAATAGGATAGGTCATTGAAATGAACAATAGAAAAATGTCGCTTATAAGGATTAAAAAGTAATCGAAAGATACATGAATAGAGAGAGTGGATTATTGTGAAACGTAGATATTTAGAAAGATTGAAATATTAACAAACACAAGGAATTTAAAGAAAGAGATAGATGATAAAATAATGAGAAAGATCGTCACTGAACAAACAGAGGGATAAAGATCGGACATACATCGATAAACAGAGATAGATTGTAATAGAGATAAAAAGAGCAATCCAAATATGTGAGATGGTGGCTATGTAGGCAGATGTAACCGGATGGTGGCCATGTAGGCAGATGTAACCGGATGGTATAACCGGATGGTGGCCATGTATGGGGCAGGCAGATGTAACCGGATGGTGGCCATGTAGGCAGGTAACCGGAGATGTGGGCGGGCAGATGTAACCGGATGGTGGCCATGTAGGCAGGCAGATGTAACCGGATGGTGGCCATGTAGGCAGGCAGATGTAACCGGATGGTGGCCATGTAGGCAGGCAGATGTAACCGGATGGTGGCCATGTAGGCAGGCAGATGTAACCGGATGGTGGCTATGTAGGCAGATGCAAGTAGATGAAGATAGGCAGATGTAATCACACGCGGCTAGACAGATGCAAGCAGATGAAGATAGGCAGATGGCAGATGAAGATGGCAGATGTAAACAGATGCAAGCAGATGAAGATAGGCAGATGTAATCACACGCTGCTAAACAGATGCAAGCAGATGAAGATAGGCAGATGTAATCACATGCGGTTAGATAGATGCAAGCAGATGAGGATAAATATATACGTCAAGATAGGCAGACCTAGTTAAATATGGAAAAGTGGATAGGATTATGTCGACAGACATACATTTTACGTAGATATGCACACAATGAGAGATATGAATTTTATATCTTTACGATTTTAACGTGTCCTGTTTTACATGTGTTCATAATATTTTGTCCGTGTTGGATTCCATTCGCTTTTGTTGCTCGCCATTTCTTTTTCACTTTGTTTCGCGAGAATTTATGAGACCAGAAAAGAAAGCGAAGCAATGAATAAATCTAGTGGCATATAAAAGTACGGATGAACTTTATGCTCGAACAAAGATCCAAAATCGTTCTCTGGGGTTAGTCAGGAGCATCTACCATCTCATTTAGTAAATATATACGGGCATATATTTCCTAATACACAATGTTCTGATCATTAGACACCGACAATCTTATGTTTTTTTTAGCTCTGAGGTGGAAGCCTGCCATAGAACGATTGCTAGTTTGTATAGTAAAAAAAAAACTGTTCGTTAACACAGTTTTTGCATAGTCCAACAACACAGAGAAAACCCGTAGGACTTCATTACAACGGTAATTCACAAGGTGAAGTCATGTTCTCCTTTGACTACTAGCAGTAATATGCAAGTAGAGGTGGCGGTGAGCTATGGATGAGGGAACCGAAAGAATCCGTAATGTTTTTTTTTTAATCTTAATTTCATGTCTGGGTGCAAGTTAAGAGTCATGAGCAGACATCTGCTTCCAATCAAAGAAAGTAGTGAAGTGGAAAGAGGCCCAGTTTGGAATTTTGTTATCCTGCTCAGCTGATTAACCATTTCCCCGCCAATTATTTTGAGATAAGCGTTTACTGTTCGGACGAATTTTATTGTTTTTAATATATATATATATATATATATATTATGTTTTTAATATGAAATATTTTTTTATTTGTTTTTAATATCGTAACTAAGAAACTGAGGCACCTTGAAGTACCCGAGCGGTGGCTAACAATTCAACCACACGTATGAGTTGACAAATGAACTCGTTTCAATCTCCGAAGGGCTTAAAAAGAATCAATATAGACGTATAAACACGTCTTTATCTGGTTTTTGAAACGTTATGATTTGGACGGGTTTATTCGTCCGTATCTGAATGGGACATTTTGGGTAAAAACCTCTACACACGTTTGCCATGGGGAAGGGGGTTAAGGACTATCCTTTTCTGGATTATTTTTTCTTTTTGCTCGAGAGGAAATACTTTTATTTATTTATTTTTACACCTACAAAGGTAACGTTGATCCTCACAAGGCACTGCTGTACCACATTATTGCAAACAGCAGTGTTTCGACGCAGTAAACGTATATATATATATATATATATAAAAAACAGTGGAATGTTAATTGCTAAAATTTAAAGAGGTATAATTCTGTTCTTCTTAGACTTCAAAACAAACACAGTAGAAAGACTCAGAAAGGAAATTATAGCAAATGATTCCAGTCCCGGTTTGAAATAAAATTTAGATTTGTTTTTTAAGTTTAGATATAAGTAAAAAGAACATCATTGTTGACTTTAGAAACAAAATGTCTAATTGAAAAATTAAGAAAAAACATCACACAACTCAGTAGGTCAATATATATATATATATATATATATATATATATATAATAAAAAGGCTTAAACACTAATATTCCATGGTCATAATTTATTCCATTGGAATCGTAAATACGATCCAATATATATATATATATATTCATGCTGCAAGGGTGAGTGAAGACAGAATACCTAATGCTCTCATATATAGCCAGCTTGACAGTGGACTATTGGATGGCCGTAACTCTTTTATAAAGACAAGTAATATTTCGTAGCCCCCTCAACTGTCAATGTGCCTCATACTAACTACGGGCGAATTATCCTGGATAGAGTCAAGTGGAGATATTTGTGCCAGAGTAATATGAGAAAGTTTCAAATCTGTCGTTTCGACCGATTACGAAAAGAGAGACAACGGCGAAAAGCGTCAACACATATTCCTGTTGGCATGTCCCGAGTTTCTCGCTATTGTATAATATTTAGACTTAAATTCAGGTCACTAGCGGAACTAAAGTGTCATATACGGCACAAAAAAAAAACTGAATAAGATTATTGGGTTCATATACGTCGAAATCGAGAGGAGAGTCCATTTTATATATATACATAATTATTTATTCAAAAATTATGACATCAATATGTTATAAAATCCCTACAAAAATAGCCATTTTGTTTCAACACTTCTGATGTCTTATCAAATGATAGTGTTGAATGTATAATATGTTATATAGTTATGATATTAAAAACAAATAGAAAATATTTTACATTAAAAACATAAGATATTTATTAAAAGCAATAAAATTCGTTGAATGTATAAAATGATTATACATTCAACACTGTCACTTGATAAGACATCAGAAGTGATGAAACAAAATGGCAATTTTTGTAGTGATTTTATAACATATTTATGTTATAATTTTTGAATAAATAATTATATTTGCTCTACTCTGTATTGAGCAATCTTTAAAGAATAGTATTTGTTGGATATTGGAATTTATTCCGTATACACCAATCCTATACTTGTGTGTGTATATATATATATATATATATATATATATATACACACACACACACACAGTTCTTTATAAATGAATTTGTATGTATTAATCCGACAGATTTTATCACTTCAAATTTTTATTGAATCCTCAGATATAAGTAGACGCTCCGTTTATTTATTAAATAATTAGAGTACATCGGATATAACGACCGTTCCCGCTGCCTAAGATCCAGTAATAGGAGTCTCTCGTTGAGAACCACAATCTGTGCACGATTTGGCCATCGGACAGCATATATAGGACAGCCGAGATTGTGCCACCGAATACAATGACACATTTTTTTTCTGTTTTACATAGAGCGAGCTCTGCCCAAACCTTCGTGTTCTTGAGGCTGTATATATCAAATTATATCAGCCTAGCCTCTGTCATTTTATTCTTTCCGAGTTTGAATGACAATGAGGAAACTTTTTTTTTTCTATTTTATACTCTGTTGAAACCTTTTAATCTTTTTTTAGTCGTCAATTATTTAGAAGTAAAATTAGTTTCAATCGTGTTCAAACTTCTCCTCCTTTGCTACTTCTGTAATTCTACCCTGAGTTTATTTAATTGCACCAATGTCTACCTTTTGAAAAAGAGTTGGCTGAAAGGTATAAAAATAACATCAGCTTTGTTCATATAATATATATCCCCAAGTATAGGATTGGTGTATATGGAATAAATTCCAATAACTAACAAATACTATTCTTAAAAGGGTGCTCAATATAGAATCGACCAAATATAATCATTTATTCGAAAATTAGAACATAAAAATTTTTGTTATAATTTTCGAATAAATGATATATAATTCTTTTTCACCGTACCGATTTATACAAGTAAACATTTTTGTAACACTTTGTTAAATAAAATAATCTGCTACTAAATCGAACAGATTCCCAAAAGAAAAGAGTGCGTAGAATCAATAACAAAATGGTCCACAAATAGTCTCCCATGATTTCATTTCGTTTAATTCTGCGATTGTCATGCTAGCTGTCAAATTCAGCCAAATATTCAAAGTCAGTTCTTTAGCTTTACCAACCAATCATACACGCTAGCAGAACGCGCATCGCGTCACATTCCGATGACGACGAACCTATTTCTGATTACCATGTTTATATGCACTAATGGAAATATACATTTTCTAGATTAAATTGTCTGTTTTTATTTCTTAAAACCATTCCTTTCTATCGAATCAATCTTTTCATTTATTGGTTTGTTTTCCTTTTCTTTTTTTTACGACTTTTTAACTCTTTGCATGTTATTTAAAGCCAGATGGTTTACTGATACAAGTCTAAATAATTAACCCATAAAAGAGGTAGATTCACACTTTTCCCAGTGCTATTTGCGCGTAAGTGAATATGACGAACGCAAAAGGAATTGGAACACCGATTAACAATTCCGAGTTGTTATATATTATACCAACCGTATATCCAAGCTTACATCACATGATATTCCCAAGCGGTCACTCATCTACGTACTGACCAGGCCCGACATTGCTTAAGTTCGGTCATCGTACGGGAACCGGTCCAACAGATTTTTCTTCGCTCTATCTCTTGTGGAGTGTTTCACATTGAAACATCCATTTTTAATTATGTACACTAACAGCGGAATTAACTATGGCTCTAGTATTTGTAGAATTTTCTTTTAAATCTAATATTAAAATAAACTTACCACATCAAAATATAGGAGCTAACCTAAAGTCTCCTCTTGTCTTGCTAATGGAGTCTAGTACTTCCATTTTGGTCGGTGGCGTTAAACCTGAGGTAAATCAAAAGAAATTGGGTACAAGATACGGTCTTGGCCGTTTACGCACGCCGTGAATTTTGGCGCTCGTCGTTGTGGGTACCACCGTTGGGGCCAATGAAGAGCTACTTGTTTTTACTTCTTTATGTGCCGTGTCACTTCAGAGCGTAGGCGATCACGGCTCTCCACAATATCCTGTCTTCTGTCACTTAATATTTTTGTATTTTCCTTGTTTCTCCTACAACCTGTTCCGACATCCATTTATTCATCAAGCATGTTACGCTCTTTTTTTTCTGTTCCTCTTGCTCTTAGTCAGTCCTGTGAGTATCAGATTTTCCAAGCCTGCCTTTCTCATTATCTGTCCCAGAAATTTCAACTGTCTCTTCCTGGTGTTAAGTATATATTTTTTTTCTTTTTGTTTCGATTTGCTCTAAAACCTCGTCGTTAATCGCATGTTCAGTCCATGATATTCTCAGCATCCTTCATCTTTGAGGAGGTTGTCCAGCATTCACTGCCATACAGGATGACAGATATCATGTAACAGTTCAGTATTCTTTTCTTTGTTTATAACGATGTTTTTTCTGTTTCTTAATGCCCTGTTTAGCTTTTGGAAGGCATCTTAGGCTGTTAGATATTAGTCAATGTTTTTTTACATTATCCGGGCTGTTGTTCTTATCTTTATTGACATATTCACAACGTTTCGGCCGTTGTGCGCTCCAGCCTTCTTGGGGTGATTGGAATTTCGAACTGAACCGTTTCTTTTGTCCACCAGGATAGATTGTTCTAGTTCTACGTGCCATGCCTCTTCCGGATGTCCCGTTTGTCTCCCTTTAACTCAACTCGCCAAGTTTATTTGTTTGCCACTACAGTAGCTCGGTATTGAACACAACTCGTTGTGGCAAGTCCTGGATCCAACCAACTTTTTTATCAACTGGATCATGTGTCCTTGACTTAAAGGGAGATAACTGAGACATCAAGAAGAGGTGTGGCACGTGGAACAAGATGAAATTTATTTAGAGTCAGTTTACTGGAACACTGGTTAGTTTTTTGAAAGTATATGGATTTCAGACTGGCAATTCCTTGACATCTTTGAGCATTAGTTTTATTTTTTTTTGTTATTTTTATTACCTGGCATCGTTGGTCGCACCGTGGGAATCTAAGTTATATATTTATAAGTCTACAATCCGTCCATTCTTAGAATATTGCTGCTACAAATTGCTCTAGTGCTCCTGCTATATATTTAGAGATCCTTGATAAAATCCTAAGAATCTGCTATATTATTGTCCCTGGCATGTCTTCTCAGCGTTAGTCAAATTCCCACGCGGTAATGTTGCTCTCCCGTGCTTTTTTTTATAAACACTTTCATGTTAACGGTTCTGATTGAACTCTCCTCTATGGCACCTGGACTTTATGAATTTAAGCGCGGATCAATAATGGCGGCAAGATGTCATTATTTTACGGTTGAAATCACTAGATATAACCGTAAGTTCTATGTTAACAGTTTCTTATATGCTTCTAGAACTCTTTTTCGGCATCTTGCTTCCAAGTCTACTTTGATGTTCAAAAATTTAAATGCAATGTCAGTCGCTATCTTCTGTCTTAATTTCTGTTATTGTATTGTTTTCTCTCCTTAATAATTTTTTTTTTCTTTTTCTTATATGATTTCACCATTCGTAACACATTTCGCTTTGTGGTTTTGTTGCCTTGCTTAGGGTGAAATGATTAAATTAAAAAATAATGCCTGTGACTTCCAATTCATTTGTCGTTGTATAATCCCAATCACCTTCAATGAACCCGAAACATTGTCAAGGCTTAACCCTAAACACTTGTATAATGATAGAACGCATTGCTTACACTCAACCACACGTCAACGCATTCGTAATCGACTTCCTCCCATCGACAACCACCTTTCTTCATTTCTCTTTCTGATTCTTCCAACTGCCACCTTCTGCAATCCTATCACGCCTCGCTTTCATTCATCAAATGGTGGGACGGTGATAATTCGATTAGGGTTCGCGCCCTATTCAGGACCCTTCATCTCATTTCATCCATAAAGTAACAATGACAGCTGAATATAATATTCTGTAAGTGATTGATTTCGGACGGGTAATCGAATCATAGAACGCCTCATCTATTGGCACTGACTGCAGTCCTTCCAAATCGAATCCGATGTCGATTGAAGCTACCTGACTGATAGCTAATCCGCCATGATGAATATCGCCGAAAGCCTTGCATACGCGAACAAAGCACTTAGCGAAAGCGGCTCCGCGAGTTCGATCCAGGCGATGACCCCATTTTCATTTCCCGACAAGTTGTCACTATATATATATATATATATATATATATATATATATATATATATATATATATATATAATGGCTTTTTCGTTGCCGTTTGTTTTGGGTTTTTACTAAATACAATTTTCTTGCTGTTTGTGATATTTTTTTCTTTCTGCTGTGTATATCTCCGATCTATTTTTATCGGATATGGTGATTGCTGGATTTAATTCTGATCTATTCTCCTCAGCTTTCAGCTTCCGTTCTTTTCTTTTCTTTTTTATTTGTGTGTCCTTTTGATTCCGTTCTTTTTTTTTTTCTTTTTTTTTTCGTTCTCTTGTTTCTACTCTCGTCTTCTCTCTCATTGTTTACTCTATCTACCTTTCTTTTCTCCATAACATTTCTTCCTCTGTTCTTTCTATCCTACTTTCTTTCTTTCTTTCTTTTCTTTGTGGATAATAGTACCGCCTCTCTTACTTATTTTCTCTTGCTCCTTTTTGTAAGGTGTTTTTAGTTTTTGTTTATTCAACTTTCCATTCTTTCTTTCTCTTTTTCCTTCCTTTAGTTTGATTTTTCAAAAAAATAAATAAAAATCGCCTCTCTTTTTTCGTGAGAGTTATTTTTAGCGAATCTTTTTCTTTTAAACTTTTTTGTTTCCTTCCGTTTCTCTGTTATTCCTTTTTTCTTTTTCTTTTCTTTTTTCTTTCTTTATTTCTTTTCTTTTTTCTTTCTTTATTTCTTTCCTTTTCTTTCTTTATTTCTTTCCTTTTTTTTTCTTTATTTCTTTCCTTTTTTTCTTTTTTTTATTTCTTTTTCCTTTTTCTTCCTTTTTTTCTTTATTTCTTTCCTTTTATTTCTTTCCTTTTTTCTTTTTTTTTTCTTTTTTCTTTCTTTTTTTTTTTTTCCTTTTTTCTTTCTTTATTATTTCTTTTTCTTTCTTTATTTTTTCTTTTTTTTTTTCTTTATTTCTTTCCTTTTTCTTTCTTTATTTCTTTCCTTTTTTCTTTATTTTTTTCCTTTTTTCTTTATTTCTTTCCTTTTTCTTTCTTTATTTCTTTCCTTTTTTCTTTCTTTATTTCTTTCCTTTTTTCTTTATTTCTTTTTTCTTTCTTTCCTTTTTTCTTTCATTTTTATTTCTTTTTCTTTATTTTCTTGTTTTCTATTCTTTCTTGAAACCTTTTAGCATAATTATTTTAGCGCTTTTTACCGGCCGTGTCTCTTTCTATTTGACATATTGAATGAATCTTTCTTTCTTTCAAATCAACTTTCTTACTTCGTTTTCTTCTTACCATTTTTTAAATTCTTTCTTTCTTTTTTTCTTCTTACTGTTACTGTCTTCTGTTCCCCTCCCTGTTAAAATGATTGCATCTTTTTCTCTCTCTCTCTCTTTCTTTATTCTTTCTCTCTTTTCTTTTTTTTTTACCACCTGTTTCTGTTTTCCATCTTCCTTTCCATCGCTATTTTCCTTTCACGTTTCCTTTCTGTTGCTTTGAATACTCTGACTTTTTTACATTGCGTTTTTTAGGTTTTCTTCTTCATTTCTTTCAATCATTGAACAGGTTTTGTCATTTTTTACTTTAATTCCTTTTCTTTTTTATACTCTTCTTCTGGCGCTCATTTTGTTATTTCGTCTGTTTTTTTGACCATTTGCATCTCTATCGGTTTGTTTTTCCCGCTTGTAGTTCGCTTTCTTTTTAATCAAACGCAGTCTTAAATCTCTTGTCCAAAACTCCTACTCAACAATGGACGCCACAAAGACTAACTTGCACTAAGCAATCCAACAACAAATCTATTTGATGTATAGACATTTACAGATGCGTGGTAAGTGGAAGATTAAAACGAGAATCTCTTTTATTAAATTTATCTGCATAGACAGACGACTAACATAATTTGTCATAATATATTATGAAAGTGTTTTTATTTTTCACAACAAAATTTCTTTTAACCAATGCGTGTTATTAAAGGTTTTGGTATATCTTGTATGAGCTGAATTTTAATTTAAATAAGTGACTGAAGTTAAGCAATGTCGAGCCTTGTTAGTATCTAGATAGGTGACAGCTTGGGAATGCACAGTGCTGTAAACTTCGATGTTGGATGACGCCTCGAAATGAGAAATCGAAGAGCTCAGTTTAAATTCCAGTTGGGTTCGTTGCATTCAGTTCCACGCAAATGCCCTTGGGTGATATGGAATCGAAAAGTGACAGGATCGTCCAAGCGTGTCCCCACCGCAGTAGGGTAATGAATCTGGGGAAGTCCTCCGTCCACCAACGGACTTTCAAAGGCTGAGAAGATGATGTAGAGGAAGATGAAGATGTAGAAGATGAAGCTGTAGAAAAGATGTAGAAATTGTAATAGTATATGTAAAAGAGATGTAGAAGTTGTAGTAGTAGATGTAAAAAAAGATGTAGAAGTTGTAATAGTAGATGTAAAAAAAGATGTAGAAGTTGTAGTAGTAGATGTAAAAAAAGATGTAGAAGTTGTAGTAGTAGATGTAAAAAAAGATGTAGAAGTTGTAATAGTAGATGTAAAAAAAGATGTAGAAGTTGTAGTAGAAGATGTAGAAAAGATGTAGATGTTTTAGTAGAAGATGTAGAAAAGATTTAGAAGATAGAGATGTAGAAGAAAAATGTAATTTGAGTTCTAACATAATATTTATGCATATTCAAAATATTGATAACTTGTTCGGGGAGGGGTATGAGAGTTTGGAGCTTCATGGATATAATCAAAGTTCATGAATTAAAAGGCAACAGTAGAGAGGCCGGATAACTATTTAGACGAGTATCGTATGTAGTAAAATTAAAAATGTCTTTAAAGCTGACACTGGTTAAATGCAGTGCACAGCCAAGAAAATATCTGCTTAATTGAAGATATGCACATAAACTACTGTTCAAATGTTTGAGGAAACTCCTGTTAAATTTTTAAATTGGCTCAAAAATTAGTTGTTTTGTACTTTAAATAAGAAAAAAATCATTATTGGTTTATTGATGCCTTAATGTTAGAGTTTAGACTAAAATAGAGATCAGTACAACTAATTAACATATATAGGGTTGCTGAATTAACTATCTCACCAGGAATTGATTAAAATTATTATGCGTGTTCATTTTGTCTGCTAGAGCGTTTAGCCAATCCCTGTTGCAGACACTGGCTCAGGTGAATTTGTATTTTTCATCGCATACAAACCTGACCTGCGGTTTATACAACTCAAACACTCGGTCATGATGACTTGTAACTTCATGTTCCGAACAGTTTCGTCGACCCAATTTCGCTCACAAGGATTGGATTTAGGCACTTTCCAAAGGCGGCCTATGCTAGAAACGGACACATATGCAAAGATAGACATGCATTATCTGTGGGAAGGAGGAAAATGTTTATTAAGGCTTTAAAAACAGATATCAGCTGAACCCTGAAGAAGGTCGATCACAACGAATGAAACGTTATGATAACAACCAAGATTAGAACACGAGACAAAATGTAAATAATGTGATAAAATATTGAAAAGAAAAGAGACAAAGAATGAAGGGAGGGAGGGAGGGGATAGAGAGAGAGAGATGCAATCATTTTAACAGGCAGGGGAAAAGAAGACATTAAAAGTAAGAAGGAAAAAAGAAAGAAAGAATTTAAAAAATTTTCCACTTATTTTTCAACACTGTAAAGAAGACGATGTGTTACTACCAGATGAGAACGTTTACTTTTTCAATTGATTTCACGCATTCGTTATTGAAATACTAAAAGGAAAAATCTTCCTTTCAAAACTTGTCTATCTGGTCAAACTAAAATAGGCTTGATTTGTTATAGATTATGACCGTTCTTGCTTTTATTTTCTTCTGAAAGACGTTTATTTTAAATTCTTTTTATTTCAACAAAGAAGATTTTTTTCTGTTGTCTGCTAAGTACACTTGATTACGCTGTCAACAAACAATTGCACATTTCGATATGTTTTTTTTTAATCCTTTGCTTTTTAGCAAACTGTTAAGTTCCATTCAAAAAGTAGATCATGGATGAAAATAGGTTTCTCCCCAGACAATATTTAAAGAGATAAATACGTTACCAATATCTCATCATTGGTGTAAGCCTCTACAGAATAAAAAAAAAAAAAATGAAGAATTAATACCGGCATTGAATATGCTTGCCTCGTCGTTGAATGTTACGTATTTCCTGATAATATAAAAAATCGGTATCCGGGATCCGTTAAAAGACAGTATTTCGAATGTTCATTTTCTGACGCGTTAGCTCAGATGAAGTCGGTTAATTTTAACGACATAGCAACACGTCCATGTTTTTTGCACCTTACTGACTATCGTTCAATGTTGAAGATTGTGGAATTTCATGGATCATAAGTAGAAATTTACAATTAATACTGGATATTTATTCTTTTTATATAATGAACACCTCATATTAGGGTGAACTATAACAGACTAATATCAAATCAGAGTTTTATAGGACAAAATCACAAAGTTCCTTATACGCAGACATGGGTACAGAGCAACTTCGGTTCTTGAACATCTCGCATATCGAACAAATCGGTTTTCGGACAAAAAATTCGATATGAAAATGGCTCGAACAAAATTTCGGTTGTCGAACATTGCCAAACCGAGCTGAAACGAGTTAACCCGAACGGAATCATTTCTGAGTCAACCGCCGTGTTGGATGCATTCGCGTATGGCGCTGTGCTTTTCTTTTCCGATTTTATTGTACTGTGACGTTTTTCCGATTGGAAAGATAGTTTCGATTTACAAACAGTTCAGGTTACGAACGGCCTTCAAAAACGAATTAAATTCGTAAACCGGGGTTGCACTATATCTTGTTTCTACTAAAATCAAAGAATTGATTGATTCCTTGATTTATTCATTTTCTAAGTTTTATCAACCTTGTACAAATTATTTAAAAACAGATGTTTTCAGTTTACAAGATTTTTTTTTTAGATAATAATGGGTTAGTGATACAGTTCTTACTAATTAACCCGTAGATGGAGGAGAAGAGGCAGATTAATACTTTTCTCAAATACATTTTTTCACGTAAGTGAATATAACTAAGCCAACAGGAATGAAACTCGCCTCTCCGATTAACAATTCTGAGCCATTATCCATTACACCACACGCACACCCAAGCTTACATACTCTAGGCTGCGAATATCCAGCCGGAAGTTAGCGCTCCCTTGCGTGGTGGTGGGGGGTTATTTTTTGGCGGTCGCATATTTTTAGCTTCGCTGCCATATTTTCTTTACCATAGACGAATCAAGATAAGGCCCAAGATCCAAGATAGAGGGTTGTTTAATTTTCTGTGTGATATGAAGCTGAAGCAAGAACAGACTTTACACTCAATGTCCTTCAGAGAAGCCAAGTGCAAGGCTGACCCAAGATATGACCTAGGAAAATATCAGTAAAAACACCGACAAGTAAACTAGTCGACTAGGCTGTGACGTACACACATTGAGAAAAATCTGTATAAAGACAAGTTCCGGAGAGGGATCAATCTCACATCCACACAAAAATGTAGGGTCTACGTTCGGATACAGTTCCGGAGCCATATACACAAATTGGCCACCGTTGATTGAAACCCGGTGTTCAGGAAAATTTACTGTTATCTAGTCTCGTTAAAATATACAAAGATAATATTACACTTGTAGACTTATACCAGACTCACTGCTTAGAAAATAACTATAACCCTAGAATCTAGGTTTGATTGAACATACACACTGATATTGAAAACTATACTTAACATCGCTCGAGACAACATCCAGCTAAATCACAGCTGTATGGCCCCATCCTTGATATTTCTCCAATCATAGGCGAACGCAGAATGCGCCTTGCAAGATACTGCTGGCGTGAAAAAAATAAGTTATCACGAGTGATATACTGGTCTGGAAACCTACCCATGGCGCAAGACGGACTGGTCGCCAAGTAACCGCCTACATTGACCAGTTATGTTATAATACAGAATATCACCCTAATGACCTTTCAACCTTGACTGTGATGGTTGGGGTGATAGATTTATGAATGTCCGTGATAGCTCGAGCGAATAAAAAAATGCAGCAATGTTTATTATTTACAAGAATTACGTAATATTTTAAATGATTAAGTATGACAGACAAAATTAGATTGTATAAAATATTTACAATCTTTCCGACTAATAATCTTCCGTTTTTCAAACTTGTACTTAAACTTCCGCTTAGATAAACTTTTTCCAAAAACCGTTCCTCTTTAGATCAGGAATTTTTTTAATTTTTTTTATTACGAATTGAAAAAATTATGTAGCTTTATAGAGGAAAAGGCTTTTATTTTATACCAGACCATCAAGGAAGTCAGGTGCAGAGCTAATCTAAAATGTACCCCGGGTGGGTGTGGAGATTCGCAAATCAACCGTTCTTAGTTGTAACCCCCGATGGGGAGTGCATACCAAGGAGGAAAGACTGGGCTTTCTGTATGCACACGTAAGAAAACCTTTAGATATATATTAGGAAAATCAATGACAAAGTGGAAAAATGTTTTCGTCTGACGCGTTTCGTTCTTTAGAACTTCATTAAACTGTTTGGGTTTATTTAGTTACATATCCCCATGAAGGAGAGGGGATGCTGAGATTTTAATCTTTTAAATTGATTTTTTTTTTTTAAACTGTTTTGGTATATCGTCTATGTGCCACGTCCCTTCAGGACTTTGGTGACCATGTTTCTCCACAATTCGATGTCCTTTGTAGGTTTTGATATAGTTTGTCTTTTTTCCTATGTTAGACCTTTTCTGCCAACCATTTACACAAGCCCTTAAGTCGATTAGTCCGTTTTATTGTGTTCCTCTTGCCTTCACAATGTCTTGCGAGTTTCAAATTTTCGAAGCCCTCTTTTCTCATTGTATACACGAAAAATTGCAGCTGTTTCTTTCTTGTTAAGTATAAATGTCCCTTTTGTTTCCATTTTCTCTAAAATTTCGTCATTGCTCACAATGTTCAGTCCATATCCTCAGTATCCTTCTTTAAAATATCTGCTTCATCTGTCAGAAGAGATTCTTTTTCTTTAGTTTTTATAACTTTTGTTATAAAGTATCCCACATAGTGATAATAAAAGTTTTGCCAAGAAAGGGGGAATGTAAGACCCTATGCTTTTCCAAAGATGAGTTGGGTACTCTCTTTTGCATCTAAAACTGAATTTGTTGTCCTACTTATTTTTTTATTTTATTTTATTTATTTATTTTTTATTTTATTTTTTTTTTTTTGGAAAAGGATCTCCGTTGTCCGCATGCCACACACTGGCCCCGAGTAATTGACGTATATTTGGAGTAAAATAGAATATAAAGGAACCAACGACCGTCCTCTCATTGAAAAGCACAAAGTGTGACAATGCCCTTAATTGCAATGAAATAAATCCGCTTTTTCCCAGATAGAATCGCTCGAAAAATCTTATCCGGATGCCATTTTGTTTTTTGATTAAAGGTGAAGAAATATTCAGTAAATAGCTTATTTGAATTCACCTTGAAAAAGATGCAATACATTGACACAAATTGCTTGGCTTGCATGAGGTCTTTGACAGTTCTTTGCGAGAATTAGTTTTCAATGGAAAAAGAGTGTCATTCAATACAAATTAATTTTCCTCGCAGTACGAGAAATGAAAAGTGACAATAGGTTTCAGCGGGAACAAAAGATAAGATAAATTATTTTAAAAAATAAAGCATCTACAGCTACACGCATCTCTTTTTATATCGTAGATACGCACATATATTTCCGAGATTACAACGCTCCTCAGGGTCAGATAAATCTATATGAAGTAGATCGATGTGACCCTGATAAGCAGTGTATCGGCGAAACTGAAAATTGGATAGATAAGTCTTTTTAAATTTTCTTTCATTGCGAATTATTTTCTCTTTTTTCTTTTAATTTAAAGCAATTTAACGAGAAAAAAAACTATATTTAAACACGCTGAACTCCAATAATTTACTGGTCTGCGTGTGGAACACTTTCAGAATTGAAGAAAAATGCCATAGATTACTTAAACTCATAAATTAACTCATTTTTATATTCGGGCTGACCCCAAATATTGTAATTTTGTATTCACATATATCAGCCAATCAGCAACGTCATATGAGACGCGCGGTTTTCTTTGAATTTGCAGATGAGTAAAATTTGTTTGTAGCGTCTAAATTTTTGAGGATCACTTCAAAATGAATATTATCAACAATATTTCCCCTTCTTAAAGTTGATATTTTAAAATATAGAAAATATTTATTAACCATTAAACTTTAGATTAATAAATCGAATTTGCCTTTCTTTTTTTTTTTTTTTTTTTTTTTTTTTTTTTTTCCTGGAGTCGATGTTTTGTTATATAAATGACCAATTTTCGTTCGCTAAATTTTTTTTCTGTTAAACTTTGACCAGTGTGTTCGTTCGTTTGTTATACCAGCAAAGCGGAAATTTTTACAATTAATTACTCAGATTTTCGCATGTTTATTACATTATATTACGCAAAATGCTTAGCGATGTTGAAACCTAAAAAAACATGTAGTCTAAGTTTGTTTACAAGCGTCAAAAGTAAAACAAGCTAAGCGCGTAGTCATGCGACAGACTGCTACAATTTGTTCCCATACATAAAACAACGTACATCCGTATCTCATACATTTTTGCATGCATACAAATTCTGTTTCTGATATACTAACGCAATTCGCTATGTTGTAAAAGATATGCGAAATATTTGGGTGAAGTTCTTTGGCAAAGAATCTTTGAAATTCTTATCTTTCAATTTGAAAGAAAGATAAACACTCAAATAATAAAAATCATTTCATTTTGTAAAGCCGTGTTATAGATTCGCTAATTTCTTCGCTTTATACCGCTATATCCGTGTTTTTTTTGTTGTTTTTTTTTTTCGTTAAAAGTCGGTATTTATTGAGTGATTCAGTACGTCTGGTTTAAAAAAAAATTAAAAAAATGGAAACAAAAATTGGCAAAGTTTAACAAACATAGCCGCAAAGAAACGGTAGTTCAAATGGACGATTTTTTTTGCTCTTGCCACCGATTAATTTAAAGACAAGATCTTTACTTTCCGTACAACAATTAGTTTATTTCATTGGTGACATTAGCTAAATTTTGCAATTAATTTATATTATCCCCCAATTGAAAATGGTGACTCATTGACACACTGACATTCGCATTTATTATATATATATATATATATATATATATATGTGTGTGTGCGCGTGTGTGTGTGTTAGGACCAGGAATAAAGACACAAAGGAATTGAGTTAAACAAATCTATTAACAGAAATAGTAATACAAACGAGAGTGTTACAGCAAGAATGTTCGGTCCGACTGTCAGAGCTGACTGCTGGAATCTTCCCTCTCCAAAAGGCAGTACCTGCTCCTATTTATAGCTTGGAGAGTCCATGCGTGCGTGAGTAAATTACATAACAATATATATATATATATATATATATATATATATATATATATATATATGTGTGTGTGTGTGTGTTTTAATATATAATCATCGCAACATCGGAATTCCATGTTCTAAAACTGAAATTTCAATTCAAATTCAATCATAAGAAATAAACTTAAAATACAAAATTCCGTTTCCTTTCTCAAGCGATAATAAGAATAACTTTTTGGAAAATTATTTACTTAATTTATAAGTACAGACAAAATTTGATATTTTGAGATGTTAGGATTAAGGAAAATTCCATCATTTTTTTATTTTAGGGTTGTTAAGATTTAACTTATTTTAGAAAACTATAATATTATTGTAGCTATCAAGCTGGTAATTGGTATTTTTAATATTATGCTCTACGGTTTATCGAGCACTTTTTTTTTTTTTTTTTAATAATAAATTTTAAGAACTCTAAATAAAAAATCTCTTGTTTTTTCTTATTATTTTAAGTAATATATATATATATATATATATATATATATAATGTGTGTGTGTGTTTCAAGAGAAAAACTGTCCTTTTAACGTACCATCTTTCGCGGCAGCATACATTAAACTTTCCCCAAAAACTACAAAATGACACGAAATAAATTTTGTTTGTTTTTTCGGTAAACTAACATTTACATTAAACAGAATTAAAATGCAACATTAAACAATGATATGGTTTAACCTACCATGCAATGAAAATGTAATTATTTACACACGGACTATTGTCCTTATCCTTGTTGTTGCTTTGAAAACCTTTCGGCCATAGTGATCACTGGCGTTCATCAGATGATTGTCGATCCAGATAACCTTCAGCTAATTTCGAACTGAACCCTTTTTTTAATCCAGGAGGGTAGATTGTTCTCGTTCCACTTTCTCTTTTTGTTCATAGTACTACTCAGTCCAGTTTGCACAGAATTCAAGTACTCACTGACCGACTCTGGGATCGAACCCGCAAAGATGTAACAAATTAAACGAAAAAAAAAACAATGCATTAATCCATTGGAAAATATTTCCCAAAATCAAGCAACTACACAAATTATTCAGTAGAAACACCTTATAACTTAGCCAGAAAATCACTGGAAGTGTGCTATAAATTGTTAAAAGCAACGAAACAAACACTCGTATGACAAATTAGCTACAATTTTTACAAGAAACTGAAAGACAAAATATGAATACCTACAAAACGGCAACTGCCTACATACCAATGCAATATACAAAGCTGCCGTAAGATCCAAAACAAACCAAGAAAACATATATAATGGCATAACAGCGGATCCCTGCAAACAGAAGCTACTCGGCTAAAACAATTTAACAACAAAAAATAGGCTAATAGCACAAAACTTGAAAAACTGATTCAGAAAAAGTTTTGAATGTGGAGATTTCGTTTTCCAAGAATCGAACATTCAAGGCCTCAGAACCCAGTTTACCCTGCTCTTTAACCAATTATTGGACGAGGAAGGAACTTGACTCGCGTAATTCCGAGATATATTTGTTCGAAATTGAACGTAGCAAACTTTGCCAGAATTGGAACTCGGTTCGCTAATTCCATTTTCCGCGCCAGTAACCGTTATGCTTCCTGCCTATCAATCTAACTAGGTAGACCATGAGAAAAGCGCTGCACCGAATTTGGCACAATTCAACCAATATCGGTAAATATAAAGAAAGTGAGAGGGAAAAAGTCAATGGCTTGCCGAAAGAGAAAATGATTGTGATTCGTAGAGAATAATGAGGAGTTCAAGCAAGTATGAGAAATTGAGTGGAAAATAAAATCGGAAAGAAAGATAAAACGTCAAGTAAAAGGAGAAAGAGAAAAGGGAGAACGCGATCAATAAGCTTTAGACTTAGTGGAAAACCTCTGGACAACAATCATCAGATTTTTTTGGCAAACTCATTAATGGCGTCGTTGGCGGTAATAGTGAAACGCCATCTGTCGGTTAAACGCGTCAAAAAAAACGTTCGCTGAAAACTTGTTCAGAATTTTTGTTCTTTTTATTTATTTGTTTTTCATCATGATATATTTATTCAATCAGTTATGAATTCGGCGGGAGCAAGAGACTGTAGGCAAGTAATTGTTGCATCAGTATGAATGATGGTGTCTGTCTTGTTGAATGGTTCAATGTAATGAGCAGGGGTTCGGGCCTGAATCGGGCACAATGTTTGGAAAAGTAATGATCATTTTGAATGGTGGATCAGAGCATTACATCTCACTCTCAAACAGCATTTGGAAAAAAATAAAACGTTAAGCTCAGATAAATTTAAAACAGACTACACTGTCGAAATGTTTGGAAAAGTAATGATCATTTTGAATGGTGGATCAGAGCATTACATCTCACTCTCAAACAGCACTTGGAAAAAAATAAAACGTTAAGCTCAGATAAATTTCAAACAGACTACACTGTCGAAATGTTTTCTGCATTTTCTCATTATCTTTTGTCTCGATCTACATAAATTCGGGATTACTTTCCAATATATTTATCCGATATTTGAAATTCGCATGGAATTATTTTCTGGTTCACACTTCTCAGTTGTTAAAATGTCATAAGTCTTCCCAGCAGAATCATAATATTGGCGTTTTAGTGTCTTGGGTTCGGCGGGAGAACAGAAATTGAATCCAAGGCCATTAAAGTGAGAAATGTTGCTTTTTTGTCCTCTTTGTTTACTACAATGGGTATTTACGTTCTTTTGAGATAAGAGAATAGATAGAATACATTCTTTGATTGACCCTCAGGTAGGTATAGCTGGGTACATCGTATTTGTGCTCAGAGGTCCAAAGAGAGCTTGAATGCCCAAGGGATCTCAGAAATCTAAGCTGAAGACGACCATTCCAGTTTGGTTCGGTATATAACGGTAGTGAATAAAAACCTGAGAACAATTGGAAAAGGAGCGCCAAAAAATTTTTTTTTCTTTTTTTCTTCTTTTTTTGTCTTTCTTTTTCTCCCTTTTCTCCTTTTTCTTCATTTTTTTTCTTTTTTCTTTTTCTTTTCTTCTTTTTTCTTTTTCTTTTCTTCTCTTTCCTTTTTTTTTTCTTTTTTTCTCTTTTTCTTTTTCTTCTTCTTTTTTCTTCTTTTTTTCTTTTTCTTCTTTTTTCTTTTTTCTTTTTTCTTTTTTTCTTTTTTTTTTTTCTTTTTCTTTTACCTCCTCCTCCTCCACATTTCTTTCTCTACCTTCTCCTCTTCCTCCTCATGACTTTCTTGTACAATTACTGAAGTTAAGCAACGTTGCGCCTGGTTAATACCGAGATGAGTGACCACTTAGGAATACCATATGCTGTGACCTTTCATGTGCATGTGATGTAATGGAAAACGCTTCGGAACTGGGAATTGAAGACTTGAGTTCCAATTGCGTTCGTTATATTCACGTAGGCGCCAATAACCCTGGGAAAGGCATGAATCCACTTTTCTTCCTCCCAGTTATTGTTTAATTAGTAGGACTTGTATCAGTAGATAATTATCATCTCCACAAATTCTTATAATCTAAAAAAGTATTTTCTATTTTTAATGACCTTCAAAAGGTTGCTAAGCCGTAAAAAACAAATCAATCAATATAAGACTTATAAACTATTCATTGCTATAAAGATACTTGTTTTTAATAATTTATTTTTTTCGTTGTTTTTTTTTTATTTTTTTTTTTATTTGTCTTTCTCAGAAACTGGTTACCAGTCAAGGTTATAGATCTAGTTTACCCTGCTATTTAAAGAATAGCTCTGGGGGATGGATTCTTTATTGATTACGTTTTTCACCCCAAATCCAAAAGCAATGCAGCAATTTTGTGTTCATAAATCGGAGCTTGGAGGGAAGATGTTGTCGACTTCCGACGTTGGTATTATATTCTTTCTTTTTCTTTATTTCTTTCCTGAACCAGTTCTTCTGAGTGCGCCCTTGGCATTGTCCAGCTTGTTTCATTAGTCGATAAGAAAATAAAGCCAACGTCAGCAACGAAATACTACTTAACTGTCCATCTCGGTGAAGTACAGCCAATGATTGTTCGTCTTATTCTCCCTGTTACATCTAAAGCCAATTATGCGATGAGATGAGCTGGCTAGGTAGCTGAAAAAACAAGATGGCTGCAACAGACGAGAACTGATTAGAGGCTCCTGACAATGTGTGTTTGTGCGTGAATAAGAAATAGATTTATACGTAAGTGCGTCTGTCTGGGTAGGCACAGGAAGCGCATGCGTCAGCGAGAGATCGTCGAGCCGAGTTTGAATTCCTACAGAGCTACTTTCTTAGACTATCGCAAAAATGCCCTAAGGAATGGTATGAGTGCATCTCTTCCTCCCCCCACCTATGGGTTAAATCTCAGAAAGATGTACTTGCAAGGCATGTGAGACAACCAATCTGATGGAGAGAAAACTCGCAATTGAAAATCGAGGAGGGATGTTTGAAAACTTAGTAACATGCTGTAACCATTTCTCTGTTAGCAGATTTTTTTCTGAAAATTACCGCTCAATATATATATATATATATATATATATATATATATATATATATAGACATTTTTATGTTTATACATTCTTTTTATAGATACAAATATTTAAGTAAATGATCTGTTTATAATAAACAGTATTAAACAACATTTACCGGCCTGAATGTCCGAGAAATTTTCACAGAAAATATTCGTCCTCACACAGGATTCGAACCTGTATCCTATACGAAACCGTCATTTAGCTTGACGTGCCTTTACCGATTTGGCTACAGAGGAGAACAATATTGAAGAAATTCTATGACAAAGTGGAAAATGTCTACTTCCTTCAGGACCTCATTACACATGCGCATGAACGAGGGGTTATGGATATTTTAGAATGTTCTATTCTTTTATATCTAGCAAAATAATATCTGCCAGGAATGGTAAAATATTGTAAAGAGCGAGGGCACAAATTTACTTTAGATGAACGTGTAATCCAGGGTCTTTCGAGACATGTCGTAGTTAACTGTCTTCTCCTTTGACAAAATTACTGCTGCTCTGATCAAAGGAGAAAACAATTCGCTAGGACGTAAATGTCTAGAGAGTGCCTTGATCACAAAGTCACCTACAGTAAATTTCAGCTCTGGCTCTTAAAACATTTAACCATTCCTGGTAGATCTTTTATCACAGCGTGGGATACCTACTAACAAAAATTATCAAAAAGAAAAAGACTCTAAATGAATTCGTCTCTCTCTCTCTCTCTCTATATATATATATATATATATATATATATATATATATATATATATATATATATATATATATATATATATTCTAAAATCCCCAGCACCCTTCGTTCGTGCGCATGTGTAGTCGCACCTGCATAACAAATTTAATCAGATGAAGTCCTGAAGGAAAAACGCGTCAGATGTAAACTTTTTACCACTTTGTCATACAATTTCCCCAAAATATATATAAGGCGTTGAGAACTGCTCGAAATTCAGGATAAGCTGTCCAAAATTTATGCTAATTTCGACCATATCAGTCATTTTCAAGAAACAATGTTGTGTCCGTGTCTTATTTAAAATATTTTTGCCTACATTCTGATATTTTGTGGAAGGCTGGAAGCTTGAAAGAGTCTGCGGTGGCGTCATGTTTTGGTTTTGGTTGGTTTGTTTTGGTTCACGGCATATCAACCTCGATGGCTTATTTAATGCCGATAAGATTTTTTATTGCTGGTAATTTTTTTCCTTCAAAAATCTACTTCTAGTAATATTTTTTCTTCAAAAAATTAAATTATATATTGTATTTTTTTTTTCAAAAACTTATAGCTGGTAGTAACTTTTTTCAAAAATGTATTGCTGGTAATAATTTTTTCTTCAAAAACTTATTGCTGGTAATAATTTTTTAACAAATTATTTCTGGTATTAAAACCTATTTTTATACTTTCATGGGGCTTTGATCCCAGTTTTGGGGTTAACTATTTGCCCATAGCTTGGACCTTAACAGGTGCTACCACCCCGGATGAGGGTGGACCTGGGAACACCAGTAATTAAGAGGTGGTTCCACGCTCCTCAAAGCCTCCTGATCAGAGGCTTTGCTGATGGATGTAATTTATCGTCTTACTCGGGACACGGATTTAGTTTATCATCATAGCCAGGACGGGTGACGTCATGTGTGACGGTTATTGGGAGCTAGACCGCACTATAAAATGTTGTTTACATATAATATGCTCACATTAAATATATCAGATGCATATCAAGATATTTTATTTAATGTGGGCTGTTTATTTTGTATAACTTCTAGGGTTTTAATTCTTTCTGTATATTAGGTGCAGTAGAGTATTTTGGTGTTCTACTAGTATACAAATACCAAAAAAAATGAACAGACAGAACTGGTTGGTTTTGTTGATTGTTTTAAGCAAACTTGTTTATATATTGTTATATAGAAATAAAGTGTCGCCAGTGAGCAAACACAGGCGATCCCATTATTGAATTAAGTGGACTACGTGACCATAGAGGACCTAGCGCGACGTCTAAACGATCACCAGTTCTAGTCTATCTTCTATTACTTTTCGTATCGTTATTCTCTTCTCTACACTATTCTCTAATTCAGATCACTATACGGTGGCTACTATTCGAGCGAGTATTGTCGAGCAAGTACTATTAGTGCTTGTGTTATTCGATTGTGTCTGACACCAGTATTGTTCAACGGCGTACTATAGTTGTATCTGCGATTACAAACTCTGTACTACAACGAGCATTACGAAAGTGATGACAAGTATTCGTTGTCATCACACACACACACACACACACATATATATATATATATATATATATATATATATATATATATAGAGAGAGAGAGAGCTAGCACGGTGGAGTAATGGATAGCAGCTTGGAGCCGAGTTCGAATTCCAGTCGAATCCATTACATTCACTTACGTGCTAATACCTTTGGGAAGGGTATAAATCCTCTTCCTCCAGCTATGGGTAAAATAGCAGGATAGACTGGGTTCTATAGCCTTGGATGGCAACTGGTCTAGGAGAAGGACAACTCTGAATTCAAAATCTGCGGAGGGTCGTTTGGGAACCTTGTGGCATTCGGTGCACCAGGTCTCTGTATTCGTCCCTTCAAAAAGTGTGGATGGTCCTGCACAAGGCCTTCACCACAATAATCAAATCTCATGTGTCGGGCTGTCGGTTTCCTGGGAACTGATCTGCTTGACCCTCATACGTCGAATCTCGACGGGAGAGTCGATTATATATATATATATATATAAAGTACGAAAGAGGCTCCTAAAGTAATAACTCTTACCTAATTTTATGGAAACTTGAACAGATGAGAGAGGCAGCATAATATCTTCATTAGATAGAGTATCTTTTCATTTATAAAGCACTGATTTTTCTTCATAGTCTCTATGACTGATTTCATATTTTCCAGGTGCTTTTCATTGTTTTACTTGATAGCTGGGGCATCTAAACGTTGTTTGTCACGCACATCACTATCGTCATTACTAAAACGAATTACCCACCGGCTATACTCAAATCCACTTTTCCGTTTCCAGAATCATAATGCGTTGATGAATGTCACTGCACAAATTCTCCGCATGAAGGAATCCAATGATAAACTTTTAAGCACTTTCATGTTATATTCAATTTAATCAAATTATCTGTGGAAAGGCCGAGAAATTGTGTTATTGGCCGGAAGGTTCAGCCTCTACTGCTAAACAACCAACATCACGCCTCTGAAATCGTAGCCCAAGATAATAAAATAGAACACACTACACTAACGATTATGGCTCTCTACATTTTCCATTCTATTGTTGCTGTAAATATAGTTCATCCTTTATCATACTACTTTGTCTTTCTTTTGCCATGCGTTTCTCATTCTGATTGTAAGTATAGGTTTCGTTGTAATTCGTGTTCTCTTTACAATGTTTTGATTGCTCTCATAACTTGTCCAGGGTATTCTCAGATTTCGTCAGTAAAACCGCATCTCTGTTGCTTCAAGTTTCTTCATGTCAGGCACTTACTGGCTCTGAGTAGTTTAGCGATTACATGGAAGATAAGCTGTATTTATTTGTTTCTGTCACTTAATACTTGGCTTAGTTTCTGAAAGACATTTTTCCCTTTTTCTATGCTCGTTCAGATTTCTGTGTAATGACATTGCCCGGATACTTAACTTTCTATACCTGTTAGATTTTGACACCTCCAATGTGTAATTCTCACCTCGAGCTGTCACTGTTGATCTTAAAATGTCTGTATAAATTCTCTTCCAGCCAGTATCGACTGTGAATTTCCTTTGTGATTTTATGAAGCAACTAAGCAGATAATGAATTCTGTGAGTGCCCATCGAAGTGCACTAGTTACCAAATTAATCTATTTTTTATGCCCCATCTTCCTTTAGGATTGTAGGAGATTATGGCTCTCGACAGCTTCCACTTTTACATTATTTACACGATTCGGACCATTATCATCATCTCCATTGCCATATTCACAACGTTTCGGCCGTTGCACGTTTCAGCCTTGTTTAGGTGATTGGGATTTCGAACGAACCCTTTATTTCGTTCACTGGAGTAGATTGCTCTAGTTCCACGTGCCATGTCAATCATCTGAAGAAGGCCGAAACGTATAACGGCTGAAACATTGTTAATGTGGCCATAAGATGAGGATAACAGTCCCAAAAGTGTAAAAAATTATAACTCATCTCTGAAATTCAGACAGCTTTCACTTTTGTCTTAAATACTTGCTAAAAAATGACTTCGCAAAATAAGTTTCATTAAAAATTCGTTCAAAATTATCAAGTCTTTTATTCGTTGTCTCTTTCTCCTTATCGTTGTGTTCTGTGGTTATTGAATTCACTAAGCC
>CAHIKZ030001257.1:142500-235000 GCA_903632075.3 Acanthosepion pharaonis
TATCGGAGCAGTTACCATGAAAGTATCTGTAAAAAAAAAAGACAGAGGGATCACACAAAACCTGTCAAAGTGCTGCCTATGACGAGTCATTGCATATAATAGGAAATATATAAATGAATAAAATTTAATTCTACTTTGCTTTGAATATACGCTCTTTTAGCGCTAGAGGGCGTCGTCAGTGATGTTCTGGAGATGGATCATTGGGCAGTTTCGGGTCTTTCAAACATCATACTGACCTCACTAAATCGACCCCCTCAGACCTGATCAGACTCTGAAACGCCCTCTAAAAAATGCTTGTAGACACTGACTTCTATAAATCTACCCCGTTATCACACATTTGATTGGAGATTGACCAACAGCCAATCGCAACGGTGCGAAATCTATTTAAGCCGTTTACGGGTGATTTTTTTTCTTTTGTCATTTTTTCAGTGGATTTTACTTTTGGAGAAATAAAGTTGATAAACAGAAATTGTTTACAATCCCCAATCAAATAAGTCACTTAAAAGCTGCTGGTTGGCGAGAAATGATTACTCATAGCTAAGATCTAGCTCAAGGATGCAAATACAGGACATCGAGTAAAGTCCAATATGGATACTTAATGGTAAGGATGTGAGAGACAATAAGTGGCGCCTTCACTGTTAGACATAGAAATAGGAGGCTCCCTTTCTCCAAATATTTTTAGCTTTGTATTATTTTTAGGTCCGTATGATAAGAAAATAAATATAGGCAACGTAATTTCCAACATCGCCTTGTTATATCTGTTATCTAGTTGAGTGGTTTGAATTGAATATAAGAGTCGGAATCTCGCCAAGATGGCCGCTATTCCAGGCCATGCGCGGTGTGTATCTGGGATGTACAGGGTTGGAACCCCCACCTTCCTGATCGCGGGGGTGTGGGGCCCAACTCTAATTGTGCACCTCGGCTAGTGCTTTGTTACCCCGGTCTTCAATATCTACCTACATTTATATACTTTATAAATTAAACTGATTAAAGGATGAAAAATTTTCCAATTTTGATATTTTGAGGTCTTTTTTTTTTTTTTTTTGCACAAATCCGTGAATTTATTTTTTTCATGCTAAACCTCGATAAAGTACTAAAATTCACTATTTTTTTTATCCATAATGTTGAATGTGTTAAAATTCTTCAACAAAAAAATCGCATGATAATGTTAAAAATAGCCGCAAAACATTGTTGCTTTATTCAAGATGAAATGCTCTATTACGTTTGTCTAATTTGTATTTAGATGCATTGTATTTATTTACAAAATTTTCAGTTGAATTTTTCACTTATATTGCATATGATACAAATTTTAATGTAACCTAATTATATACAATAATGTATTTTATATCAATACTAACTTATGAAAATTGAGATGATATAATTGTTGTAGAGTAGTTTTCACACTGGAGGCTTGTATTTCAATAAGTCGTCCTAAATTAGGTTCGACGTACAAAACGTTAGGAACAATCTACTTGTGATGGTTGATACTTCAATGTCCGACATCGACTGACTCACTCAACACCACTGAGCCCAAATGGCCACTGCTACTACTACTTATTATGTGTGGGAGAGTCTATTACAATAGAATCGGTATTATGGTA
Source organism: Acanthosepion pharaonis (assembly GCA_903632075.3). NCBI lineage: Eukaryota > Metazoa > Mollusca > Cephalopoda > Sepiida > Sepiidae > Acanthosepion > Acanthosepion pharaonis. Next base: position 144,102 of record CAHIKZ030001257.1, read on the forward strand.
TAACAATAATGTGGTGGGAGCATATATATACGGGACAAGGGACACTTGCACCAACCCTATTCCAGGTAAAAATTCACCTTCAGGAGGTGGGTATGATCAATAACTGACGGCTGATGCGTCCCTAAACGAGAAACTACTGAGGGCTTGAGCAATTTTAGTTCATATAAACATGGGCTCTCGTCTTATTCTAAATTTGACCATATATCCCATTCCCCTAGAGATTGCAAGCGGATGAATACCGATATATAGCTTTGACTGAAGAAGAGAATCACTGATATGAGACTAAAAAGTGACGAAATGCTTGACAAAGGAGAATGACCTGAAACTCGGACGGGACTGAAGAAACACAATGGATCCCTATCAATACCGTTTTAGTAACCCATCAAAAGCTGTTTTGGTTTGAATGCCACACTGCGAATCACTATTATTTCTCTTTGTACCGAAGAAGCTCAATAAGGAAACACTAGTCGGGGCAAAACTGTACAAGGTTTATTGGTTCATTTCAATCGCCCAAATCCAGACCTGTCAGTCCAGAATCACTTCAACAAATCGATGAGGTACTCTTATTATAAGTAGCGAGAACTCTACCCATCGCCGGCTTGCTAGGCCTGTCACGTAGTGTACACCACCTCGTATTCCCCAATAGTCACCCATCAGAGTACGCAATCGACCTAACGTCGCTTAACTTTAGTGATCAGAAACTAACCTGTGTTTGGTTTATTAGCAAGCTAAGGCATTTTACTGGGACTTTTTTTGCGTCTTTTTTTTTTTTTTAAGTACGATCATTACTGTTACAAATAGAGATAAAGGAATCGCGCGTTATAAACTCTACATTCGTCTAAAGTTAACTTCGCTAAGGAAACTATGCTCATCGACCTCATTTATTTTTGTTTCTTATTTCTTTAGTTTAATTCCTCCCAGCCGTTAAGTGACAGATGTGTCAGCTCCCTGTGAAATGCAAGACGCCTTTCGTTTTTCGAATGTGCATTACGTATTTGTCATGTTTGGATGACTGTGTGTGTTTGATCAAATGATTGTTCTTAATTACTTAGTCCCGCATTAATTTAGTCCAGTTAATAGATTTTTTTTCCTCAATTAAGGATTGTGGCGGTGGATCTTTTATGACTAACACTATTTTGTTTCTAGTCTTGTAAATAGATCTCATTTGCATTGTAAATACTCATTAGACTTTAATTTTTTATTTTTATCCCCCATCCCACTGCAGAAAAATTGTACATATGGGGACTAGTTAAAACTTCGTAGAGACTCAGAGGTATTATGGTGATTGTAGTGAGAATGTGTTGTTTTTGTGTAAGGGATGTTGTAGTTTGTTTGGATCAGTTATTTTTGGATACCTAAGTAGAGGAGAAGACATTTTAAAGACTAGCCTTCCCATTTTTCCTTTTGGCCTTGTACCATATTTTCTATAAATTATCAGAAGTAAATATCAATTTTTACACTTCTCTTCAGCATGGCTCTACGGTTCTGAGCATGACCATCTATTCAGGTCATTTTATGTTTGTTTTTTGTTCACACCGACAGAGCCAAATCGTGGCTTACTCTACAACTATGCTAAACGGACCTTCCTTACAGTTCAATTAGGTGTTCCATCAGACATACATTTGGTTTTGAATTCTGTGTTATCTTTATCCTGTAGACATATATAGATAGAAATTTAGGTCTGCCTTGGTATTTATCCATAGCCGGATGGAAAAGTTATATATTCATACCTTTCCTGTGGTTATTCGTGCTGAAAGGAGTGTATCGATTTCGATCGGAATTCGAACTCACCTCGCCATTTTCTCGTTTTGAACCTTTAACCATTAAACCACCTGCACATCCATAGCCCTGTATAGAAAACTGATCTACATCTGGAAAAAAGGCCTCTGATCGGGAGATTGGAGCTTTTGAGGAGCGTTCAACCATCCCTTAATTGCTATTGTTCCCAGGTTCACATCATCGTCAAAATCTTCCCTGGAAGAAGAATAATGATAGTAATGGGAAAATATCTTCAAGAAATTTAATTAGTTTTAACTTTAATGTGGATAATTTAAAAATTACTCCCCATATATATATATATATATATATGGCCGAGTGGCTAGAAAATTAGCATTCTGACAATGAGACCCAGGTTTCAATCTCACCCTGGTCGATTTATCTGACCCGAGGGGTCGCTCCCAGCGTTCGGCACGTTTGGAAAGTGCCTGAAAACCATACCACGGGTTGACCCAAGCATTGTCAGTGAAATTAGGGAAAACGGAATCTTTGGAGGTCGTCGATAGCTGTGCTAGCACGAAATCAACGTGACAGGACGAGCATGCGGGCCTTGTTCAAATTGGTGATCACGCTAGATAATACGCTCTTTCGCAGAAACTGTAACTAAGTTCTGCGCAGAATAGTTTCAGTAAAAACCACAGGGGGTCTCTGTGGGTGTTGAATAAACACAAATGCGCCTAAGCAAGCGTCTGCAATAGAGATTGGCTAGCCGCCCTAATAGACGGGTGTCCTCAAGTAGCCAGCCATATATATATATGTTACGCTGGACAGATCATGTGTTACGTATGCAAGACAACAGAATTCCAAAAATGCTCATGTATGGTCAACTTGACAATGGTCATCGAAACGTGGGTCGGCCTTTGCTAAGGTACAGGGACAAGCTGAAAAGTAACCTCTTAGCTGCGAATATAAATCACACTACCTTTGAGAACATCGTAATTGATCGTAATGAATGGAAGATTACATGCTACAATGGCATCATATAGATATCTATAATATATATATATATATATATATATATATATATATATATATATATATATATATATATATATATATAGATATAAAATATAAAAGATAGATATATATATATATATAATAGTAATTATTAGGAGGATTTGATAAGTATATTTAATTAATTCATCGAGTCTGATAGAAACCTCAACAGAATGCAGAAAGCACTGGACGGCCGGTTCGTCCTATATTTGGGACTCATCAGCAGTGCGCATCCACTACCGAGAATTGAAACCCTGACAGGTTGTCAAGCAAATGACAAATTTAAATGCCAATTCAAAGATGAATTTATATATATATATATATATATATATATATATATATATATTGATTCTTAAGTTCATGGTTGTTATACACTTTCACCAAAAAAGTAATGACCCAATATTATGAACGAAAGTTGTCCAGACAAGAAAAAAAAAAGAATAAATTTATAAAAGTGATATTATTTTCGACCCTGGCAGCGATTTCAGCAGCTCTGTTTCAACAGAGAACGATAACTAATGCCTGAAGGGCTTTTGATTTATTTTAATGCAAATTTTACTGTTGATCTATTTTTGCATGCCAGTTAGTTTCGGCACTGCTATCAGAAAAGTTACGTAAAGCAGCAAGGAACCCAACATTTGGCTTGTTTAACTAAAGCAGTAATCCCGGAAGACATTCATATCGACCTGCCTGCAAACAATAAGACATTTCAGACGCTTGAAAATCACCGGGGATTCGCAAGCTCAAATCATAAACTATTGAAAAATCAAATTTATTGTATTAGCGATGTAAACGCATTCCTAACCACTCCAGTCCACCCACCCAAATAAAATAAAACGCAGACGAGCAAGCGAAACAAAGCGTTCTGATTTACAACTAAAATCCACGCCAATTTTCGACCAAATGTTAACACGTTTCTTCAAGGGTCATCAACAACGTGCCTCTAATGAGAAATGCCAAACGATTAATCAAAAGGATAGATTTATTCGTAACTCTTTCGCTGTTGTGGACTTATTTAGGAAAGTTGTATTACCTGCTGACGACGTATATATACGTTTTCAATACAACGTGGTTTATTGGTTACTACCAGCACAGGTATATAATAGCGTACAATATGATTTGATTTGTGCGTTAGGAATATCTTTTAACTTAGGGTTGTCAGACGTCCCTTATATAGTGAACATGTTCCGTATTGGATAATTTTGTCCTCATTTTGTACGCATTATGACAAGACCCAGGTTCGAATCTCACCATGGTCGATTTGTCAGGAAGTCTCCTTCCTGATATTATCGGACCGGAGGGGTCGATCCCAACGTTGGGCACCTTTGGAAAGTGCCTGAAAATCATACCACGGATATCTTTAACCATAAGTGTCTGAAAACCATACCACGGATATCTTTAACCATAAGTGCATGAAAATCATACCACGGATATATACGAATATCTTTAAGATTTTTTATCGAGAACACCCCAGAAGCCCCATATTTAGTTCATTTTGAAATTTCATAATAAAAATATATTTTTACTAACTTCTCACGGTTCTTGGTTGTAACTTTATAAGTAATTCTACTCTTTCTCATATTGTCTTGATGAAAATAACACAAATGTAAGAAGAAAACTAGTCTTTCTAGAAGTTTATACACAACTGATGTGTTTTATTCTCTGTTAAGTCCAAAATCATTTATTTTCTTCAGGAGCGGTGAATACTGGTTTGTTGTGTTTTTTACGTATAAGCACCAACTTGGTAGGTTACCAATTTGGGACGGAGGGCCTATTTTTTTAGCACGTAATGCAGAACACATATTCTTGGCCCAAATGATAGAGCTTCTGCTCTTGAATAAATAGTTAATTCTATATACCGTATTGTTTACTTGTATTTTAGTGTGTATTTTTTTTACATTTTATTTCTTCATCGGACAATTATTATGGGAACTAAAAAGTGAATTCACTCCCAAAAACCGTGATATTTTGAGACGCTAAACTATACGCCATTGAATGTATTTATATACCTCTTTAGCAAATATTTTCGTCAGTTTCTTTTAAAAAGTTAAATGCCCTTTTCTCTCAGAAAGGGTTGATGAGAAATTCGTAATTCCGTCGAGGTGTTCATTCTTTAATTTCAAATACATATCGATGATTCTGATCCTTCCTTTATTGATAATGATAGTAAAAAAATAATCTGACCCTCTCACTGTGGCTACCCAGGCCAGGGCACACACGGTGGCCTTTTCCAGATATAAATTGAATTAAAAGCCTTTTATGACTTCCGAAATTTCCGAGGTAGAATTAATGATTTTATTAATGGTTTCGTTTTCATGACGGTAAGAAAACTAAACAAAAAACTATTACCATTCTCTAGGAAGGAGACTATATTTTCGTTTTAAATAGACGGGGCAGTTAGAATAAAAAGTGCTTGGATTTTTTTTATACACATTTCATTATTAAAGTGCTTTTTGTTAGAACACTCGAATTAAGGAGTAGAAAAACTATATAATAAAAACGTGTATTTGCAATAGTGGTGAATTGGGTGGAGTTTTACCCATCTAATGAATAATCGCCCATGCCTATCTATTTGAAAACCAAAAATATATGAAGGGATTTTTCCCCTTCCTCTTCAAGTTTATCGACTCGAAATATTACGTCTAAAATGAAATACAAGGTGTCCATAAAGTCTGTTTATAATTTAAAAATTCATTACGAAAGCAAATGAACAAATATGTGGAAATTGTTACAAAATTGAGGAGTCGATATTGAAAGATTTTAGGTAATTTAATACACTTAATTGCACTAATTACGTCAACACCGTAGTCGATTTCTTGCTATGGTTGCTGTAGCATAGCGTCATCAATGGTGGTAATGGCATCAGTGATCTTTTTCTTTAGATCAATGAGGTCACGTATTTTTGTTCGATACACGATATCTTTAGTATAACCCCATACAAAGAAGCCCAAGGGAGTGATATATGATGAATGAAGTAGCCAGGGAATTGGGCCATCCCTTTTAATCCACCCCTCTGGAAATGTTTGATTTAGGAACCCATGAACATGCAGTCCTTAATGTGGTGGTGCACCTTCTTGCTGCAAAATGATGGTTGGCTGAAGGTCTTCTCGTTGTAATGATGCGATACCAATTGCTTTTGTAATACAGTCTAACCCGGATATAAGAGAAACCCGGATATAAGAGAGATTTTCTCTGATCCCAAATTATAGCCTGTGTTAATGTATATAAAATAGACCAAACCCGGATATAAGAGACTTCTTCTCCGGTCCCGACAACTCTCTTATATCCGGGTTACACTGTATATATTTTTTTAAACTGTAAAGAGAGTTTAGGACTGTATAACTGATTTTTTTTTTATTGAAATTAAATCTTTGACTTGAGGGGGGGGAATAGCTGAAATAAATGGTCGTACCTTCCAAACGACTTTAATTTACTTATTTTTTGTTTCGGTTTTAAACTGATGTAGTGCTTTCTTAAATCCAAAGACTGGCTCAAAATATGACACGAGTACAAAAAAATCAAAAATTAACATACAGGTGGAACGTCAGTGTAAGACACTTTAAAATTAACAATATCCTATTAGTGACCGTGACCCTTCTAACAGACTGTTTGGAATGTCGATGTTCACAAGTAAATTTGGTCTCATGTATGGTCCTTTTGTCTTTTAAGAATTTGACAGAATTTAAATAATCAATCTCGAATCTCTAGGATGTGTGTGGAGTGTAACTGTCACCGGCGTAGAAAGTGAAAAACAGCAAACAGTTAAAATTATGGAATGTAATAAATCCATTTCACAAGTATATTTGCCGGGGAAAGTATGGATATATCTCATCTATATGCAGCTTTGAGTTAAATAGCAGAATAGACTGGGCATTTGGAGATAGACATTCGTTGATAATAAAGAAATTATGGATAGCCATAATCATGTACCCGCAAGAAGGGATGACTTTAGTTATGTGTCATGCGTGATAGACGATCATGTATCTTTCGATACATGACTGACAAAGCAGATTTATTTTCGCGAAGTAGGTTGCCATTTCTTTCTACGGTAAACCAGTTGCCAACAAGGCTCTAGAACCCGGTCTGCCCTGCTATTTACCCATAGCTGGGGGGGGAGAAGAGGTTTTATACCTTTCTCAAGGGTATTAGCACGTAAATGAATGTAATGGATTCGACTGAATTTCGAACTCGGTTAACCGATTCCTCAATCTCAGCCGCTATCCATTACTCCACCGTATGGCATTTTTTAAAAATACTCAGCCTAGATTCTCTTTCGGAATAAAAAAAAAAATAATTGCTCCTCAAGCTTAAATTTGAATTTTTCTCGGTGACTCGCCGTTCTTACCCATGCGTCTATTTTCATCATCATCTAGTTTTTTTTTAAATTTTTTTTTTAGTTTCGCGTATTAAACTACTTAGAATTGATCTGTCTCCACACAGGCGGCATTTTTGGTGTAGTTCTCTTCAAATCACGGCTTCTGGTGATACTTATTATTGTTATCATCATCATTATTATTATTATTATTATTAATTTTATTACCACATGACATTTCTCTTACATTTTTTTATTATATTCTGAGATCCTTTTGTTCGCCTCATCATATTTAAAAACATTTCCTCGACCGCCATTTTTTCTTTTGCTTCCGCTAAAGCATTTTTTTCTAATCCATTCAACGTTCAAAAAGAAGATTTTCAAAGATGCATTATTTTTTCAAATGTATATTGTTCGTAGACATTCACCCCTTCCATTTGTCAACCTTCGACTTTATGGATATTCGATTTATTCCTTTAAAACGTGATGCTGTTAATATACGAAGCAGACGATAATCTGTTTTCCTGTATGGAAGCCATTCTGGGTAACAATTCATGTTCTTCTTAAAAACACTTCAGCCGTAAACAACTCTGTTTGCAGAAGATGACATCTCTGTAATTAAATGCGCTCTTTATCTTTTCTATCATGCATGTAGCCGCGACTCTATGTAGTCATGCGAAATCAGGGCAACTTTCCGCACGCACACAGTAAGGATCTTTTAAGAAGAGAATAAAAGCCGTGCATTTACTCAGCAATTAGTTGTAAAGCTGACTGCAGCATTTCTGAGAAAAGAATTGGCACAAATTCATGATGTTTGGTCACTTCGTGAGGTTCAAATTCTTGGGTGTGGCAATGTTCTGGGAAATTTAGGATTCTTCTCTGTTTTACCTTCTTCTTTCTTCCTCTTCATTCCACTCTTCTTTCTTTCTTCTCTTTCCCTCCACTCTTCTTTCTTTCTTCTCTTTCCCTCCACTCTTCTTTCTTTCTTTCTTTCTTCTTTCTTCCTTTCCTCCCTCATCTTTCTTTCTTTCTTTTCTCTTCTCTTTCCTCCACTTTCCCTCTTTCTTTCTTCTCTTTCCCTCCACTCTTCTTTCTTTCTTCTCTTTCCCTCCACTTCATCTTTTTTTCTTTCTTTTCTTTACTTTTCCTCCATTCTTCTTTCTTTTCTGTTTCTTCTTTTTTTTTTTTTTCTTTTTTTTTTGTTTTTTTCGTTGTTTTTTTTTTTTGTTTTCTGTTTTTTTTTTGTTGTTTTCTGTTTTTTTTTTTTTGTTTTCTGTTTCTTTTTTTTTTGTTTTCTGTTTCTTTTGAAATGCCTGTTTGGCTATCCCAATGCGCCCTCGGATTTCAGTAAATGACAAAAAAGGAGAAATTAGAAACATTAGGGGTAAAAAAAAAGAAGGAAGCTATCAAATGATGCAAAGAACCTTGAGAAAAGATTAAGTATGATCAACTGAATCCGTATTTGGCGACAAATGTTTTATTTTTTTTTTTTTTTTTTTTTCTGTTTAAACAAGTTTCGATTTTAATGCCTGTTTTTTAAGCTACGAATTAACATTAGGTGTAAAAAAAGTGTTATCAAAATGCAAGAACCTTGAGAAAAGCTAAGCTTAACGAGATCAGGAAAGATTTATGAAAAAAACCTTTTAACAAGCTAGGAAGGAAATAATTCAATTGCGTCCTCAAATTGAAAATAAATCGCTTCTTTTACATCAATTCAGTGAAATCGGTCTGAAAATAGTTGCTTGCAGAAAGCGGATAAATGAGAATGAATCTATAAGAATACATGCATTGTGTGTCAACGAGTTGAATGTTTTGCTTTGTTTACGTAACATAAATACATACTTGTTCAGCAGTCTGTTTTAAATAATTCTGTCTGCAGGTTTTGTATGTTTAAGATATCTCTTATGTGAAAACGGCTAAAGGTCATCAACGAGCTAAGTTCAAATACCGGGACAATTTCATTCACTTTCACACGTTCGGAAATCATGAATCTATTCTCACGCAAGCCATAGGTTTACTGGCATTTTAGAAGGTTTTGATTATCTTCGGGTCGCAGAGAAGAGAATAAAAACTCTGAATCGGACACCATCGAGAAGACAGAGAGAAACTGCTCTCCTCTATATCCAATGAAATTATGGTGATTCACAGACAATAAAAAATAAGAATTTATGGGAAAGCCTGGATAATCCTCGCTAAGACTTACAGGCTTCGTTTGATCGAAGCCACCTTTTAGCCATCCAGTTGAGAAAGCGTGTTGCATACAATACCCTGTTTAGATATCTCTGAATATATGGCATCATACATAAGAAGTCAGATCGAAACGCCGTGAATAAAATAACAAAGATGAGGACAACAATCCGGACAATGTAAATAATGTAAATAATCAAAATACCTCATCTCGGAAATATAGACAGGTACAAGCACCTGAAGAAGTCCGAAGCGTACAACGGCCGAAACATCGTGAATATCGCAACAGACGGATATGCAATGTAATTGGCCCTGATCTAGCATCTCGTCTGCAGTCGCTCTCTCACAGACGTGCCGTCGCCTCTCTCTCTCTCTCTCTCTCTCTCTCTATATATATATATATATATATATATATACATATATCTGTCTGTCTTTTTTACAAATACTTTCATAATTGCTCCGATGAGCTGTTTTCGCTGGTTCCCAGACCTCGCGAATTCAAGCGTCCTACGAGGCTGGCATCCCGCTCTCACCCTTTCACTGTTGAAACTGTTAAATGTAGAAGTCTCTTCTACTCCAATAGCTTCATATCTCGCACTTCTCGCCTGTGGAACTCCCTTCCCATTTCCTGTTTCCCTAATAGCTATAATCTCAAACTATTCAAATGTAATGTCAATCGACATCTCCAATTGTCTTGATCTATCCACTATCCTTCTCCTCATCCTTTCCTCTATCACTCCTATCTGCTCTCGCTCCAAATCCTCTGTAACCCCTTGAGTGCTAGTGGCTTCCCGCCTTGCTTAAAAAAAAAAAAAACAAAGATGAGAAGTCTGAACAATATAAATGCGTATTTAAGTACAAAAACCCTAGTTATGAAGCTATTGTTTCGCATTTAGCAATGTAAAACTATATGTAAACTATAACTGGCACAGCATTTAATATGATCAATTTCCTTAAACGAAACTTGCCATAACTGATCGCCATTATTGTAGAAGAGGTCACGTGGTCATCTCCTTTAATCAGTATTTCGACAAAATGCAGAGTGCCCGGATAAATCTTTAGTATCTGAAGCATTCTTAAAGGCTATATATAAAGGTGGCTACTGATCACTTACTGTCGATAATGATGCTGAAAATAACATGGAGAGAACATATAAGAAACGAAGTTTTGAAGAAAGTGAGGGGGAAAAGTAGGAAACAAAAGGTCACTTAAAGCAGAAAGACACATTTGAGACATAATGACGAAAGGGAACGTAGAGAATTTGACATCTCACAGGATATGGAAAAGGCAAGAGGAAGACATAGAGTAACCAATCTAATGACCTTTATAAATGGATGTCAGAAAAGAGTCTGGATTCAATAGTGAGGTAACAAACATTGCTTAGACCTAAAAGGATAGGAAGTTGATTAGATATCTCTGAATATATGACATCGTACATAACACCCACATGATTAAGTCCGGGGTGTACAACGATCGAAACGTCGTGAATAAGACAACAAAAATGACGACAACAATCTGAACAATATAAATAGTGTAAATAATTAAAATACCTCATCTTGGAAATATAGACAGGTATAATCACCTGAAGAAGTTCAAAGCATACAATGGCGAAACGTCGTGAATGTGGCAACAGAGATGCCAACTATGTAAATTGGTATTTAAGTACATAACTCTAGTTAAGGGGTTATTGTTTCGCTTTTAGCAATTTGCGCTGTTGGGAGGAACTACCATTTCGTGATAAACATTGCTTAGAGCTAAAAGGAATAGGAAGTTGTGGAGAGCCATGATAACCCATACCCAGGAGGGATATTGCACATAAAGAAACCTAATGTATGCGTAGGACTAAAACATTAAATTGGGTATTGTGGCATGTTCCATTTCAGTGTGCTTCATGAAAAATAACTCCGTCGGAATTACGAGGGTTGACTGAAATTTTTTATAGGCTGACTATGACTCCAGCACACAAGTCCTTGGTTCCAATAGTTGCTGTGCGTGAGTGCCCGATTTAAACTAGTTCATCACTTTCCCTATTCTCCTGATTTGATTGTCATCTGTTCCCCAATATGAAAAAAAAAACGCTTGGCTGGAAACCAGTATTGCAGTGATTGACATCATATCTGCTGGTGACTTTTTTGATCAATAGGATGAAAAGTTTTTCTTGAACAGTCAGATATCATTTTAACTGGGAAGAACACTGCAGATTTTAATAAGAGTTGAAATTAAGACATGCAAGATTCTACATTTCCTTCATAGTCAACCTTTTCAACATTTCCTTCATAGTCAACCTTTTCAACATTTCCTTCATAGTTAAACTTTTCACATTTCCTTCATAGTCAACCTTTTCACGTTTCCTTCATAGTCAACCTTTTCACGTTTCCTTCATAGTCAACCTTTTCACGTTTCCTTCATAGTCAATCTTTTCAACATTTCCTTCATAGTCAAACTTTTCACATTTCCTTCATAGTCAACCTTTGTACATTTCCTTCATAGTCAACCTTTGTACATTTCCTTCATAGTCAACCTTTGTACATTTCCTTCATAGACAACCTTTGTACATTTCCTTCATAGACAACCTTTGTACATTTCCTTCATAGTCAACCTTTGTACATTTTAGCCCAAATTCGTAGCTTAGATCATAGCACATCGTCATTGTAAAACATTATACACACATGTAGCTTCTGTCCCCCTGACCAATGCCTTAAGAAAAATACGAAAATGTTTGTGCTCTTGTCTGGGGAAGCATGCTGTTGTACTTATCTACCCGAGCATCTTGGCCATTTTGGTTTCTATTCCACCCATTCTTAGTTTATCAATGGTCACCTTTTTCTAAAGACTCTTACCTCTCTTTGCACCTGTGTGTTGGCTCTCAAGTAAGATAATTCCATTTTATCGCAGGCATAATTGGCCATAACATCAGGCAGCACGTAACTAATAGCTATCGAGAGACAGTTAAATCATGTGACCATCAATTTGTGTATATTCATATCAACGGGTCACCTCTCGCGGGAATTAAAAGGCACGAGAGTTGAAGGCGCGAGTTGGAACGTAGAGAGAGAGAGGGATGACCAAACAAACGATTGGACAGGATAGAAATGAGAGAGAGAGAGAGAGAGAGAGAGAGAAAAAAAGATCTATGAATAAATAATGAGGAATATAGAAAAAAAATGAAGAAAAAGAACGTTCGAAAGCAGTCCGAAAAAAAAAAAGAAATGAAAAAAATGAAGAGAAAAGTGAATTCAGAAGAGGCGGAAATTGATACGCGTCTCTATATATTAAAAAAAAAAAAGAAATACATTTTGATCCGTTGTGCAAGCTTTATATAGATAAAGAGGGCACCTCGACGTGGTGTAATGGTTAGGAAAGATTGTCTTGCTAGATCAATTTACAACTGAGTCGTGAATTCGATCCTCACTGGGTGCCCCATACTTTCGGTCTTGTGCCACCTCCAAGCTACGTTTGGAAAATCACTATATAGATAACGGGTGATATCATGTGACCAGAATGAATTCAGATATTCTTCATCTTTTTAAGCCATTTTAAAAGAATGCCTCAATAATTACATAGATAAAGATACTATTTTGCAATTACCTTTTAATAGATACATCTTGAAGAATTTTTCTCCATGTGAATGTAACCAAGAATCTCATAACTTTTTTTTTTGTTCACTCTTGAAGTTAAGATATATACGGTGATAGTGTCCGTTGATCACGGGTTCTCTCCAATGGAGTACAGAGTCACATCTGCACATGTTAAGTAGCGCCTCGTTACACCTGCTTGCTCTCACTCCGTTCACTGATATGAGGTGGAACAAATACATTGAATCAATAGCTTCATCTACTGCCAGGAAAGTTGGTTCTCTGTGTTGTGGCAGAAAGTTTTTCTCGTTTGAGTCCATTCTTCAAATCTATAAATCAACCATCCGTCCTTGTATGGAATATTGCTGTCATATATAAACTGGTGCTTCCGCTGTACGTCTCGAGGTTCTCGACAAAATCCAAAGATGAATATGCAATGTGATAGGTCCTGATCTGGCATCTAGTCTACAATCGCTTTCTCATAGACATGCCGTGGCTTCCCTCTGTCTCTTCTACAATTATTTTCACGGTAACTGTTCCGAGGAGCTACTCTCGCTGGTTCCCGGACTACATGAATTTAAACGAGCTACCAGGTTGGCATCTCGGTCCCAACATTTCACTATCAAAAGTTAAATGTAACCGTCTCTTCTCAAACAGCATCTTCTCCCGCACTTCCCGTCTGTGAAACTACCTTCCCCTTAGTTGCTTCTCCGATCATTATAATCTTCAAATATTCAAGTGTAATGTCCATCGAAATCTGACACCCTGAGCTTGTCTCCGTCATTCTCTGTATCCTTTCCTAAAACAGGCCTCTTTATTCTTGTGCTCAATACTTTGTAACGCCTTGGGTGCTAGTGATACTCCCGCTTTGCTTGGGGTGTATTGCTTTAAAAAGAAATGGTATGTGTTTTTACGGGCTGGAGTTGTTAGTCTAACACCTAAGCAGTTTTTAATTCAGAATTGTCATGCTTCTATATTGGTTGCCAAATAAGCCTGGTTGAGGAAGGTGCATTCGTAAATTTACAAGAGAATTTGTTCACTCAGTCTCTCTCTCATCTTGAATTGGAATGAAAATTGAATTCCAACATAAAATTCTTCGCCACCCCCAACTATCCCAAACACACATCCACCTGACATATAATGACACTTTTTTTAAAAAATTGATTATATGAAAAGAATCAGTAAATGCAGAAAATAAAACATGTGCACACATACACACAAACACACACACACACACACATATATATATATAAGTGAAAATTGATGATGCGACAGGCTGTTTCATGTTAGACGCAATATCAGTCCGCCTGACGACTGCGTCTAGCATTAAACAGTCTGTCGCCTCTGAGTGTTGACTTCAATATTTACATACGGTCAATCTCAAATATTGAGAACTTTATCCCATAAATATAGCATACATTAAAACTATATTTCTTTTATATATATATATATATATATATATATATTCTTTATTTTAGGATATTACATAGAAAACATGTCAAAATCGCTACACAATTGCAATCGCCTGATGAGATGCGTTGTGTGCGCATCGAAACGCGACTCCAATTGTGTAGCGATTTCGACATGTTTTCTATGTAATATCTTAAAATAAAGAATATTTCTCTACTTTTTATTGAGCCCTCTTTTAAATTAAATGTTACGAACGTTAGAATTGTACCCATTTTGTCATCTCAACAAATCAGGAAGTAATCTTTCCATTGCCGTACTGTAAGAATATCCGTGCAGAAATCAAGACTCCTCAGACCAGACCACGTTTTTCCCAATTTTCTATTGTCCACTTTGTGAGCTTCATTGGATTATCATCTGAAAAAAAGAAAATTATATTCACCTGGTTCACGTAAAATGATCCATTCAGGGTTGAAACGCCGTTAAAAACATCAAACCAAAACTTAGCGAATTAGAGTCTCAGATTTATCTGACTTGAATTGAACTTGGCATTGTTTTCTGGTATTGTAGTCTATATGCTTCAAGTTTCGATGTATTTGCCGTCCAAAGACGCTCATCTGTATACCTCCATTGCAAATTGTTTTTTGGGTGTTCCTGTTGACTTTCTGTCAGCTCGAACCTGTCTAACCACTTTTACTAAAAAGGGATTTCTACCTTTATTATTTCCACTTGATGGAATTCTTTTTCTGACTATTCTCTCTAAACTCAAGAGATATTTGAAAGTCGTAATTATCAAGAGAAACTAAGAATAGAATATACCGTTTACTTGAACGTTATGTAGAACGACCAGTGCCAGCTTACTGTCCGCAAGATCAAATCGCTTAAAGCCTAGATCGAAATGCTTTCGCCGAAATTTTCTCCATTAAGCAGCATTTTTTTTTTACAAACTTTACAAAATGGCTGGATCTCCCTTGTTCCATTCATAATTACTTTGAAAAAATGAAAAAGTAAAACAATCAATTCAGTTTCTAATAACTTCATAAAAGTTCATTAATCAGTACTTTTTGGTGGATACCAATAAAAGAAATTTTCTGAATGCAAAATTGCTAAATAGAAGATAAATGTCCGCTCTTCTAGATTAGATTGATAAAAGAAAATTTCGCCCTCATCTTTTCTCCGTGAATAATAACAGTGTGCATGTCATCTTCTTGTTTTGTTTTTCTCCTTTTACCTCCACGCGTACAAGTGAAATCTATTACCCAATTCCATATTCATCCTTTTTCTTTTCTCTTGCAATTGAATCTTGATTAAGTCTGTGAGGCGAGAAGGAATATTGACGCGAATCAGTTACAAAAGCAACCTGACATTGCAACGGAGAAAAACTAATTTACCCCCCTCCCCGACCCCCAAGGAGGTGGCGTAGAAGTAGTAATTAATGAATGCAAGCAGTAGATGAATATAAAATATAAAAAAAATCAAGCAAAATAAAGAAAATCTGCATTCTGGGCAAGGAAAGAAAACGCATGAAAAATACAACGGAGATTTCAAAGTGATACTCATTGCACGCTCCGAGCACACATACTCAGTCTCTTTCAGGTCGTTCACTTTGTCTGTCTCTTTCACTCTCATGATTACTCTCTCTTTGGCTCTCACATACACGATATCACTCGGTCTCTCTCTCTCTCTCATTCTCATATACACGTTCATTGTCACTCCTTTTCTCTCTATCTCTCTAATAGACGTTCTTTCGCTCTCTCTCTCTCTAATAGACGTTCTTTCGCTCTCTCTCTCTAATAGACGTTCTTTCGCTCTCTCTCTCTCTAATAGACGTTCTTTCGCTCTCTCTCTCTCTCTAATACGCGTTCTTTCGCTCTCTCTCTAATACGCGTTCTTTCGCTCTCTCTCTAATACGCGTTCTTTCGCTCTCTCTCTCTCTCTAATACGCGTTCTTTCGCTCTCTCTCTAATACACGCTCTTTCGCCCTCTCTCTCTAATACGCGTTCTTTCGCTCTCTCTCTAATACACGCGTTCTTTCGCTCTCTCTCTAATACACGCGTTCTTTCGCTCTCTCTCTAATACACGCGTTCTTTCGCTCTCTCTAATACGCGTTCTTTCGCTCTCTCTAATACGCGTTCTTTCGCTCTCTCTAATACGCGTTCTTTCGCCCTCTCTCTCTAATACGCGTTCTTTCGCTCTCTCTCTCTCTAATACGCGCTCTTTCGCCCTCTCTCTCTAATACACGCTCTTTCGCTCTCTCTCTCTCTAATACACGCTCTTTCGCTCTCTCTGTTTCTAATACACGCTCTTTCGTTTGCGCTCTCTCTCTCTCTCTGATACACGCTCTTTCGTTTGCGCTCTCTCTCTCTCTCTGATACACGCTCTTTCGTTTGCGCTCTCTCTCTCTCTAATACACGTTCTTTCACTGTCTCTCTCTCTCTCTCTCTCATACACGCTCTTTTGTACTCTGTCTCTCGCCTCGCTCGCAAAAACGAAATAACCATTATTGATGTTATACGAAAATCGGTGCAATTTTATTTCGAACTTCAATGTCCTCAAGTACCAGGTCGGTGATACAAAAAAAAGATCATCGGTGTGCTTGCTGTGTGTCGAGAAGGGGAATAAATCCTTTTTTTTTTTTTTTTAAGATACTCCACACCCTGTGAATAGAGTAAAACCCCTTTTCTCCAAAACGTCCCCTACCAAATAGATGCTTACAAACTCAATATAATTTACCAATATATATACCTATCCTTGAGCAAAGTAAATGCTTAAATCCTCAGATAATCTTTTAAAAAAACTTATTTCGGTATTAAATAACCCAATAAAGGTTGACATGTTGTAAGAAATTAGTGCCTGCCTGACAAAGATTTAGAGAAAGGGTATAGACCAACAGAACAAGGAGGATTTCGCAAACTCCTTTAAAAGGAACTTTGATGGAATACTTACTGCCAAGAAATGGCCAAGACTATTGAATAGGCGATATATCGCCGTGAAAAAAACCATCCTCATCCTTCGTCGTACAACTAAAGCACCCTACAGTTGTCAGATGTTTCTCTTACAATCGCTGATTTAAATTGCCCTCGCATAGTGGGGATTAGATTCAGCTAAGAGTCCAGCCTAATGGTAACAAAAGAAGGGAACATTTGTCATTCATTAACCGAGTGTTATCAATTTTCCAGGAAAATAGGTTCCTATAGTCACCATTGCTTTTCAGTGGAATTTCAGCTCATACATTGTTTTGGAAAGATTTATCTTGAATCCTTCTTCTTGAAATACTTGGATTCGGATGCTGATTTCACTTCAGTATCCTTCTTCTCACACATCAGATTATTTCCTCTCATCATCAATACATTGATAGTCGGCATTTCAAGAAAGAATGCTCATTTTTTTTTATCAGTAGATACTTGGTCTTGAAAAAAATAAACCCGGGGTAGAGATTTTAACTGTATCTATATTGAATTAAGCTTATCCATCACTAATCCGTCCGCAATAAAATCACTTGTTTTTTTGCATCGAATTATTATTATTATTAATGAACATATATTAATGAAAAGATATTGATACAAAAACGAAGGCGCCAATTGAGCGAAAAATTAATGATCCACTTGAAACTGTTGTAAAATTGCTGCAAAAATGTGTCAATTTTAGCAGAGAATTGAAACCATCCAGACGTCATCTTCATTCATATCGGTTGTAATACAGTTACCTCCCTTTAATTGCAGGGGGAAAATGTTAGACTCAGATGATGCTTGTAAATGGCGGATAGCATCAAACTATATTATGTATTTCTTCTACGTGCCTATGAATTTTTATTTTATGAATAAAACGCCCACAGAGATTAACAACACCAACAAAACATTCTCTGTTCTATCCTATGTTCTGTCTTTAATTTTGCATGCACGTATGTATTACATTCTTGCAAAATCAATGATAGGTTGGAACAGTGGAGACACGGATTGAAGAATCGGAGAGACGAGTTTGAATTCCAGTCGAATCCATTACATTCACTTCTCTTGGGAAAGTATGAATCCTCTTTTTTTCCCCAACCCCTAGTCATCGGTAAATACCAATAGAGACCAGGTTCTATAGCCTTAAATGGTAACTGGTCTACCACAGAAAGAAATGAGCAAACCTAGTGCGGGAAAAAAATCTGCCTCGTCAGTCATGTATCTAAAAAATACATGATCGCCTAAAGGTGTATCATGCATGGCATATAAATGATACTTGTTGTGTTCTTTATTGATTGTTTTTTATGGCTTATCAATTCCTTGCAGTTTATTTAAAGCCAGAGAATATTTTTAGATTGTAAGATAACGATTTCTAGTTAACCCAAAGCTGAGGAAGAAGAGGTGGGTTCATGCCTTTTCCAATGATATTTTGCGCTTAAATGACTATAACGAACCCAACAGGAATTAACACTCCGATTAACAAAATCCCTGGCCATGATCCATTGTACCACCCGCACATCTAAGCTTACAATACCGGGTATTCGCAAGCGGTCACCCATGTAGGTACTGACCAAGCTCGACGTTGCTTAACTTCGGTGGTCGTACGGGTAACCGGTGTTTAATTCTGATGTGGTCGTTCCCATCTCTCAGTCTGGAGAATGGTGTAGCAATAAAATTAAAAATTCAAAGAGAAGGAAAATTAAAATGAATAATTGAACCTAAAAAAAAATGGGATAATTATTGGATTGGTGCATAATTATCGGGCGTTTTGTAGGCGATTCATTTGTTAATAAAAACTGATGTCTTATCTTTTTTTAACAAAACTATTGTTTTATTTTCTGGTTATAAAAATGCGTATCGATAATCCTACGCTCTGGAATAATCATTTAAAAATGTTATTGTTGAATTATTATGTTGTTGTTTTTTTATAGTAATAAGTATTGTTCAAAAACGCCTGATAATTATGCACCAAACCAATATATTATTCAACCGGAAATTAGATAACTTTAAAAAGTAATTTTATTCCATATTTTTAAGGTTTTTCATGAATATTTTATGCTTGCTATTGAATTGATATATACAGGCGCACAGGCAAATATACAAAGCCTTGTGAAGTCATTTTTATGACCCTATATTGAATATATTTTCTAGTGTAAGTAATACGGGAATTACTCAATTAATACGGCTAATGTGTACACTGGTAACTATTAGAAAAAAATTAATTTTCAATTACTATGGTTAAACTGAAGAAAGTTTTACCACACTAATCGAGTATTATGTGTGAACTAATCGTAGAAAAAATTGAAAACGCGTTAATTGAGGTATGCATGGACTTAGACCATTAAAAGATTTGAAAGTTGATCATCTTGTCGTCATTGAAGTGATAGATACCGGACGCGTTGACATAATAGCTGCCAGAAGAGATATGTGATGGACAGAGCATTCAATTTTAGTCTAGATCTTAGTAATCAGTGCTGGCGCCTTTTCTTTTCTTTAATTATTAAGCTGATAACTTTTATCATTTTATTTAAGAGAATCTTCGTATGCTCTTTGTACATCCAAAATACCAACATCAACAATCCAGCACTTTATATAAATGTTTATTTCGGGTATTGATCGAGGGTAGATGAAACTACGGAAAAATAGAACTAGTACTTCGGTGATAACCTGACTTAGGCGCACTGTGTTATCTTAGGAGAATGATAAGTGTTATGATAATTTACCCACACACGCATGGACTCTCCCAGTTATAAATAGGAGCAGGTACTGCCTTTTGGAGAGGAAAGTTTCAAGCAGTCATCGCTGACAGTCGGACCGAACATATTTGCTGTAACAGTATCGTTTGTAGATGTTTGTATTACTGTTTCTGTTAATATATTTAACTCAATTCCTCTATTTGTGTCTTAATTTATGTCCCTAACAAAGTCACAACAGCTACACAGTTATGTTTTAACGTCGGAACTCTGTAGGCAGTAGGTTGTAACAACATATTTATTACTTTTAAACATTATTTTTGTTGATACACATATTATTGTAGACACTATTTTTTAAACATATATAATGTGTGTGCGTGATAATTATGAAATAACCCATTCTACCAATTTCAATACTAACCACTGTATATAAAAGTTTCTTTAACTATTAACGATCAGTCTCGCAGAATAAAGCTTCTAAAGTTGATACCCACAGTTGATGATTCAGTGTGATTGAAACGTAACTCACTATTTTATGTACGATGGACTCTCCCTTCAACTATAATGTTCGCAAGATGGGAGAGTCCATCATACAAAAAAATAGGCATTTAATTTTCAGTCACAATATATATATATATATATATATTGGCGGCATGTTTTCATCAAGACATGCCTCATTGAATAATTTAGACAATTTTTGTCTACTTATTTTCAATAGGATCCTCTCATATTCACGGACAACTTTTTAGTGTCTTAAAGGAAAAGAGAAAATTACCATGTTGATACATATTCATTTATTTCGAGTACTTGAAAAAATCAACACACTTATGATGACATTGTGCTAATGTAGAAAGGATCCTATTGAAAAGAAGTAGACAAAATGTATAAATTATTCAATGTCTCATATATATATATATATATATATATATATATATATATATATATATATATATACACCTAGTGAAGCCAGACAAACCTAAAAGGTTTCACCTAAACGGATCGTCAGGGAAAGTCAAAGCTGGACTTTCCTGACGATCCGTTAAAGGTGAAACCTAAAGGTTTGTCTAAAACTAGGTGTATCTAGGTCTGCTCTACGGTTGTATTGAGCTCTTTGTTAGTTAGTTTTTACTCGTATCGGGTTTTTTTCTTTGTGCTTCAGACCTGCATCTGTGCGATTTTTTGTCGACAGAAGTTCATGTTTGTAGCTCTTTCTTTTTTTAAAACCTTTTTTCCCTCGAGATTGATTTGATTAACAAATAAAAAAATTCGAGGGTTTTTCGAAACGAGTCTATATATATATATATATATAGATATAGATTGGAAACAGTGATTTGATTTGACACTCCGTTTATTTTTTTACACAGTGTATATTTACGTTTTTCATCATATATTTAGATTTTTATATATATTTGAAACATTTTGATGTAATTGAAATTTATAGAGAATATATCGAAATTATCTCCTCCCATAATAATGACCTTGACCACTTTTTATAAACGCTGTCGTAATCCGAAACAATTTTATAGACAGCACTCTTCGACCTGTCAGCTACGAAGCTAAATTAATGAAGTCCAGTCCCAGATGACCCGTCTCCTCAGGCAATACATCTCCTTAGAGAGGTGCAAAAGGTTAATCTTTGGCGCCTGAGGCGTCCCCTGGAGAGGAAGTGCTGAGCAAGCTGGACTTTTTTTGGGCATTTTTCCCACATGAGTGTGAGAATCCTACTTTAAATTTGGCCTTGTGCCACATTACGTTCGAGTAGGCGTTCACATAAATTTCGAATTTGAGTCAGCAAAAACCCAACTAAACCTCCACGGCTATTTCTACCTCCTTTGTCTCAATGACAGAGCAAAACCCTCAAGCCGAAATCTGGCGGCTTCTATTTTCAAAGCCGGTGAGCGCCGCTTGGCTGTTCCAGCTCCAACTTAATTCCGGTGTTTGACGGTGCTATAAAGCAACCATTGGTTTAGCTTTCTTTTATCTTCCTTCATTAATATATACCGCGCTTGGTCAGTCATTTGATTCTTAACGGCCACTGAGTGACATGTCAATCGGTGCTTTCTTTTTATGTGCCATGTCCTTTCAGGACGTAAGCGACCATGAGTCCCCACCTCTCTCTCTATCCCTTGCAGCTCATAACAAGTTCCTTCCCTTAAATTTCATCCCCCAGACCACGTTCTGTCATCCACTTGCTCAAGCCCGCCAGGTATGTCACGCGTTGTTTTCCCTTGTCTCTTTTTCCTTGTCTCTTTTTCCTTCTATTCAACCTGTGAGTATCAGATTCTCCAGGCCTTCCTTCCTCATTATGTGTCCCAGAAACTTCAGCTGCCTCTTCCTAATGTTAAGTATAAGCCTCCTCCTTGTTTGCATCCTCTCTAAGACCTCATCTTTTCTCACACGCCCGGTCCATGATAACCTCATCATCTTTCTGTAGAACCACATTTCCGTTGCCTAGGTCAGTATTAAGAGAGGATGCTTCTCCGCTATGAGGAAAAACCACAGTCTTTTCATATAATTGTGTGTTAAAGTTGTGAGATAGACTTTTACAATATTTGTAGCCTTGCTTTTTGTATGATCTGGGAGAAATCATAATCTTAAACTTAGAATGTTTCCTTAGTTAAAAAAATAATTTAAGTTCATTTCAGCTACTCTTTCGCTGTTATTTATTTTTGTTTTTTATGTTGGGTCAATAGAGTGATTCTTCTTTTAAGTGTGCCGCGAAATATTGTGGGTGTGTGGCTGTCAGTATTAATGGTAGAGCGTTAGTATTTGAATAAATGGATAGCTACATCCAACAGCAATGCCTCTGATCAGGACGCTTTGCGAAGGATGGAACTACCTCTTAATTGCAGGTGTTCCCAGATCTACCATTACTCGGGGTGATAGCCCCTGTCAGAGTCCCAGCTATGGGCAAATAATTACCCGCAAAACTGGAGTCGAAACTCCATGAGTGTAAAAATAGGTTTAATATCAGCAATACATTTGTGAAGAAAATAAATATTACCAGCAATACATTTTTTGAAGGAAAATAGCAATTATTAAAATTATCAGTAAATGGTACCGCGTAGCCTATATTTATGAGATATTATTTTGGCTAAACAAGCTATGATTACGGTTAAATGAAAAATAATAGAAAAAAAGAACACGAGCCTATGAAAACTTTATTATATCCAAAGGTAAGAAAAAATAAAAACCAAGCATTTATTACAATTGAGCAAAACAGTAGTTTTACAATTAAAATATTATTCATCTTCAAATCCATAAAATTCGTCGTCTGCGTTATCAAAACTCTGATACTCATTTTCAGTGCTACTATCATCGTCGTTAAATAATGCGCCATTTTCCGTTCAATTGAGAGCATTGCTAATGCAACGCTTTTTTAAAAGATTTCACAATTTCTGCTCTAATATTATCCCAAGCTTGCTTTACTCATTCGAAGACTTGTGCAATTCTGTTTTTTTATTCTTCCTGTAAGTGTAAGGTCCTGATCAGTTATTGTAATCCACATGTTACATTGCTCCTTCATGTTTAAGTCTAAGTGAATAGAAGTTGACAGCTAATTTCGACCGACTATCGCGAATTTTAAACCTACATATAACATATAAGACGCAGGAGAACGTTAAGATATTTTTAGTAACAAAAAAAAGGACGCCTTATATGCCGTCTAATTCGGTAATTGCTTTTATTACATACATTTTTTGTCGTTTGTATAAAATCCTTTTGTTTTGTTTTTTCCTTATCTTTTCCCGGGCTTGCGTAAGTCCACCGAATGTTGTTTGGGAAAAAAAAAATCAGTAGGAGCTATTAAATCGCGAGTCAATAAACTTCCAAACCTCTCAACCAAAGAGGTAATTCTTGCAACAAATCCGTTAGCAGAATCTTTGTTGGGTAGTGGATTTTAACGTTTTGTAGTTTAAAAGGGATATGTTTAAGTATCTAGATGATTTCGACCACAGCTTTGTCGAAATTCTTAAGGAAATAGTTCGGAATTCACCTCCAAATAGATTTTCTCAGATCATAAATATGATTAGAAACAGAAAATAAAAGCAAGGCAATAACCACGTTGGTTAGGGTTATTTGATTTTATGTCAGCCATTGTTAATTTATTCGATGTCGCTTTATTTCTTTTTGGGGGAGAGATTGAGAAAATCCTGTTAATATTGAATTTATCTTCAGTTGTAATGGTCAACTAGACTGCCCTCGTTAACAATTACCTCACACAGAGGCCCCCACCAAATCCTCAGGACCTCACCGTATAATTTAAGTGATTACAATGACAAGGATGTTGTTTATTTCAATAATGTTACAAGCATGCCCATAAGGTGCACGTCATTCATGTTAAAATTCGAAGACTCTAACAAAGAATACTTAAAAACGAACGAGCGAGTGTCACAGGTTCTGTAAGGAAATGTCGGCGCGAGTGAACGAAAAACTAACGACTGCCCAGAAGGGGATAAATCGATTGTGACTGTATTTCTGAATGCAACAACGAAGAGAAGTGTCTTAAAAACATTTTTCTTTTCTTTTTGCCTTAGTGAACCTTGAATGAAAAGCTGCTAATAGGCTTTGTACAAAGACACCGTGTCACGTAGTCAAAGGCTTTGCTCGGATTGAAAAAAAAAAGAAAAAGGAGAAGCTTGCATTGGATTTTCGAAGAAATCAAAACAAACCTTGAATAGGTAATAGGCTTTACGCCCAAGAACTTTTAGTGTAAGTCTTACTTGCATTGTATTTGATGTTTTCAATTTCATTTGCCTGTTTCGTTAAGATATTGTTTTCAGCCTTCCCCAATTGTTAAATATAGATTTTATGGATCGTTGATTTTCTAGTCATTTGCGCTGGGGAAAATAGTAATAATAGTCGTTTTACCGAGTGCGTCATATGATTCCAACTTTCGAATGAAGTGATATTTTTTTAAGCTGTATTTTTAAAACAATATATTGCTTTTGATAAGCTCACTTCACTTCCACATATTCCTTCTCCCTAATTGTTCAACCAATACAAAGCCCATGAGCCACTCAAAGCAGAGGGTTACTGATTGAAGTTGTTTCACTTGAGAGAAGGAGGTGAGGAGTATAGTTTATAAGGATATGTAGGAAGGATATCGGTTTGCACGAAAGTTCGAGGTTAAGACTAATGATCGGAAAGGCAACCGGATTTTTTCTGTTAATTCATCCAAAATAATATAAAGTTACTTACTGCAAATATTTATTTACCCCCAAGAAATTATATATTTTAAATCGAAGTTTTTATTATTATTAAATTGTTGGCATCTTTTTTAATTATAAATTTTAAATCACAGTTTGTTTAGCTTGCCTCAGAACAACTCAAACTCTCTTAATGATAAATTACCAAAAATCAAGGGGTTATTCAAATTACGTAAGTAAGGATAATATTCGAGTAATTACAAGGAATTTTTACAATAAAAAAAAAATCTGTTTCACGCTCAGGCCTTCTACAGGTGATTGGAATTTAAAAATCGACCCCTTTATTCTGTCCACCGCGGTAAATTGTTCTAGTTCCACGTGCCATGCCTCTTCTGGATGTCTCGGTTATTTCCCTTTAACTCTATTCACCGAGTCTTTTGGTTCACCACTGCTGTAGTCTGCGATTGAACTCGCAATTCTTTGGGTCGAGTCTTTGGCTCTAACCAACACCTTTATCCACTACGCCATGAGTGTTCGAGGACGCATGGCCCAGTGGATAAAGGCAGTAACTGAGACATCCGGAAAGGGCATGGCACGTGGAAGTAGATAAATCTACCCAGGTGGACGAAATAAAGGGTTAATTTCGAAATTCCAATCACCTGAATAAGGCCGTGGCGTAGAAGAGCAGAAAAGCAAGAATATAGCAATGAAGATGAGGATAACAGTCCGAATAATGTAAGTAATCATAATAGCTCATCTCAGAGATATAGACAGATATCAAATCGTGTGTTTGTTTGTCTCAAATATCTTAGGTCTTAAATTTATTTACAAATGTTTGGAAACGTTTGATATAATAGATATTTTCGCTAGTTAATAATCACCCTTTTTATTGTAATTCTCAGATCGTCATTATACGATTGTTAGTAAGCCGCACTGACTGGAAATAAGGGTTAAGATTTGAACATTTCAAATGAAAGCAAGAGATCTGGGATTACTTCGAGGAATAAGAACAATAATAACTACAAGTAACAAGGAAAACATAGAAAAGAAAAGAAAGAATATTCTAAATAATTATTATATTAAGCAGAAGTTGTATAATTAAAAAGAAGCCGAAATTCTACAAACAACGAGGGTGTGAACTAAAGCGAACATTCTCATCCTGTTTTCAAGGAGGGTATGGCCGGACCGCTGACCCAGTGCCGGCCCTACTTAATCAGGCTGATACTTGCCTTAAATAACTGATTCTAAGTGACCCATAAAACAACGGACGACTAATGGACTAATCTGTTTAAGAAAAAGAACAATCATTTTCATTTAAGTCTCCCAAAGGTGTGTTAATGCGCCTTGAGCAAAACTACCGCTTTTTCTGTCGGCTGACTTCACAGAAGAACAGAAAAAAACGTTCAGTTCAAATTGGTCGATTGCAGATTAATGGTACAAATAATATTGGAAGCATAAGTACGATCTAGTAGAAAACTCTTTATTGACTCCCCATTAACAGGAAATTATTGGAATGGTACCCCAAAAATGTCAGTAAGTTTTGGAAAAGTAAGTTGTTTTTTTTCGTGTCTGTTTGGTGAATGGGAAAAGAATAGCTATTTGAAGAATTTTTTTTTTTTTTTTCAAAATTTATAGAAAAACAATTTCATGGCACTCACGCACAAATGTGTTTTCAATGACCTAAATATAATTTGATGCGGGAAACGTTTAAAAAAAAACCTTCAGGAACAATGAAGCAAGTAGGTTGGACTGAAGAGCGAATATGTTGAATAAGAATTCACTTGTTATTATCCGTCATATAGATCTTCCGTTTTGTCACGTTTTACATTTGAGAGAATGGATCGGAGTGTAAGCTATTCACCACCGCCTATACGAGAACCGAATCCTACAAAATAAACATGGTACTTACTTAAGGGAATATAATAATCTTCAGACTGAGAAATAAGGTTAGTCAGTAGATAGACACGAGGTAAGTCATTCTGTTACATGGTGTTTTTGTGGAACACACCTATTTTATAGTTAATAGACTCTCCCACCTATAGTAAGTAGAGGTCGCTCAGGGGGTCAGTCAGTCAGTCGATGCCGAATGACCGGCTGAACGGTTGAACTCTCTACCTTCGGGCGGGGAGGAACCCAAACGAGGCTACGCCGACGGGCGGAGTCTCGTTCGGGGATGTAAACCGGCCCTGAGCCCGTTTATACGGGTTCAATGGGCATATTTTTGGGCCGAGCCCACGGGATCAGAGAACCCAAAATAAATAACCGACCTTGTGTCGGGGGGGGGAGTGACTGAATATTCAGTCGATGCCGGACGACCGTTAGTCGGATACTAAAGTATCAGCGATCACAACTAGATTACTCTGCGTTATACCTATTAGTTCCTAACGTTTTGTACGTCGAACCTATTTTAGGACAGACTTAGTACAAATACAAGCCTCCAATGTGAAAATACTCCATAACACATGGGAATAAAGTGTCGCTGCTGACACTGGAGTTTGGAAACAGATCACCAGAGAGCAAACACAGGCGTTCCCATATGAATAAGTAGATTATAATTATTGAGGAATCGGAGAACTGAGTTCGAATTCCTCTCGGATCCATTACATCCACTTTCCTGTTAATAGCCTTGGGAAAGGTATGAATCCTCTTCTTCTCTCACTAGTTATGGGCAAATAGAAAGACAGACCGTGTTCTATAGCTTTGGATGGAAACTGGTCTTCTGTAAAAAGAAATGGCAACCTACTGCGGAAAAAATCTGCCTCGTCAGTCACGTATCGAAAGATACATTATCGCGTAAGCGTGTATCACGTATGGCACATAACTGACTGAGATCACGTAATGGTAAAGAATATAGGGGAAATAGTGTGGCGTCTAAGTGATTACTATTCGAGCGAGTATTATAGATCAAGTACTATTAGTGCGGGTGATATTCGAAGGCATGTGACACCAGTATTGTTCAACGGAGTTACTATAGGTGTAACTGCGATTACAAAGTCTCTACTACAACGAGCATTACAAAAGTGACAACGAGTATTCGTTGACATTACAAAATATTCACACACACACACACACATAGTGATTGAAAAGTAACTCCCTATATTATGTATGATTGGCAGGGACAGGAGTCCTTGACTTAAACCCTGTGGATTCTTTTTCTTTGGGCTGGGTAAAGGGGCATGTCTACTATACCAAACCAAAATTTTGGAAGAACTTGAAGGGCGAATACAAGAATTTATGTCTTCCATGCCACAAGAGTTCCTGATGAATTCAGTTGACGCGATTCCTGGTCGGTTTGAGAAGCTGGTAGCATTTCATTAAAACCTCATGCTAAAAGTTTTTCTCTCTCATCCCTTTCTTGTAAAATAGTTAAAAAAATAAATTATATGTATTTTAAATGGGGAGTTACTTTTCAATCGCCTCGTGTGTATATATAATAAGAACGAATGCGGCAGAAATTTATGGAAACAAGGATCTTTTCATTCATAACGGATTCGGAGGTTTTTGTATATTATTTGAATTGTTTGCGACGATGGATTTCTCGCCAATTAAATCATTAACCTTTGCATTTGTTTTTGTGTGAATAATTCATGAATATATATATATATATATATATAATGTGTGTGTATGTATGTATATAATGTGTGTGTATGTGTGTATGTATGTATATAATGTGTGTATATATATATATATATATATATATATAATATATGTGTGTGTGTGTAGATGATGTTCTGGTCTGTAGAGATATATCAAGAGGGGGATGCCAAATGAGTTTGAAATGAATCGGCAGAGGATTCTGTTCTTTTAGATATCTTTTATATTGGAAAAGTTTTCATGGGATTTAATGCATGGCTCCTAATTTTTATCTTTCTTCTCTTCCCAACCTTTTTCTTTTATTTTGACTCTTTTATTCATTCTTGCCTTTAGTTTTAATTATTGTACACTTTCCTTCTGAATTTTTTTTTGTTTTTGATGAATTTCCTTGGCGTTGTTTTTATTCTTTGTGGTGAGGATGCTTTTCTTTCCAAGCGAAAGAAAAAATGAAATGATATTTTAGTTTCTAATCATTAAAGTTTATTTCCTCATTTCATATATAAAAAATACAATTCGCTTCCATTGTAGCTACGCATATTTTCTTCTTTAAGAGATAATTTATTTCATATAATTTTATTTTATTTTTTTCCCAATAGTCTCTTTGTCTTCATGAAGCACCTTTTCTTTTCATTTCTGTTCTGGGTAGTCTTAAAAATCTCGAGGAATTGTGGGAAAATGTTCGAGATTAACAGCTGCTGACAATATCACTTTAGTGAACCTTACAAGATGCTTGTATAGAGTCCCACAGGCAGCCACTTTGGACAAGATGGCGCCACTGTCTCTTTTCGTGGAGTACATTTCACAATGGCAAACGAACGAGTGTTCTCAAAAAGCGCTTAAAAATAAATGAAACCAAGGCAAATATAATTTTTACTTTGCAAAAATTAACTTTAAGAAACAGTATCGGAAATATTTTAAAGAAACTTTTCCAAAATTAGAAATTAAAGTCTGGGATTGAAACATAATGTAATTTGTATAAAACAAAAATAAACAGGAAGTTGTAACAGGTTACAGGAAGTATAATAATATTGTTTCAACAAGATATGATAGTTTTGAGTATGCCTTATGGGAAATTGGCTCTCGAAAATAAAATTTGAAAACAGACTTAAACTAATTGGGAGGAAAAAATATTAGTTCTGACAAGCAGGCGAGAAAAAAGAAAATGTGTTTAAAATAGCATAATGACATTTTTAAAAAATACGAGAGAAATGTAAATTTAAACTAATAACAAGTGCTACGTATTTACACAGCATGAACTCCTGTACTCTCTTAGTCTATCTATCTATCTATCTATCTATCTATCTATCTATCTATCTATAATAACTGCATTCACATCTTTTTGTCTATCAGTTTACGTATCAGAATAGAGAGGGGAGAAAATATAATAAACAAGAACTTGTTTACCGAATGCACTCGTGTATAAGTCGATTTCATATATAGTGGAACTCCTGAACAAAAAGCAAAATAACAAAAAAGACGCTTACCTGTTTCGATCCTCGCACTTCAGAGCCAATCGAGAACAAACATTTAATTCCGCCTACCATTTACATTATTTACATTATTCGGACTGTTATCCTCATTTTCATTGTCATATTCATAACGTTTCGGCCGTTGTACTAGTTATACGTACCATACCTCTTCCGGATGTCTGTTACTTGCCTTTAATTCAACTCTCCAAGTATTGTAGCCTGGTATTGAACTCACAACTCTTTGAGTCTAGTCACTGGATCTAACCAACGCCTATATTCACTGGGCCATGTGTCCTCGAGGACACATAACCGAGTGGATACCTCAGTGGGCGAAATAAAGAGTTGGTTCCAAATTCCAGTCGCCTGAAGAAGGCCGGAGCTTACAACGGCAGAAATGCCGTGAATTATGACAATAAGAGTGAGGATAACAGTCCGAATAACGCAAATAATGTAAGTAATCATAATACATCATCTCAGAGATATAGACAGATACGTGTACCACGTTTAAAAAAAAGAAAGAAAATTATCAACTGACACGGCATCAACGAAGGAGAAAAATATATATAGATTGGAGCTTTTAGAAGCGTGGGACCACTTCTTAATATCTTTTGTTTCCAAGCATACACTGAGCCGAGGTGGTAGCGTCTTTTAGGGGCCCAGCTATAGTGTTCTGTTAGGCGGTTCCCTAAAGAAGTAAAAGTACATTATGGCAAACATACCAGCAAGATATTGATGAAAAAAATGAGAGTAGTAATACATACTTACAGCAAAATGAAAATCAATAAAGTATAAAAATACATTTTATAGTAAAATTACCAGCAATACATTTATAATCTGAAAGTATAAAATGTTATACAAAATATCTAACTGAAGCCATGACATTGCGTAAAAATATTTAAATGTCGTCATTAAATAACCCATAGAGGCGTTGATATGGCAAGAAACAAAAACAACCAACCAAAATTACACGAAGACCCAGCAGCCTTTCCTCTGGAAACAAAAGAAAAGGCTGCTGGTGGGTATCCTTTTGTTTTTAGAGTAAAGGCCTAATATATACTACTTGGGAACATTTTTAACAGACAATGAAAAATGTGATAAAGATATTCGAATATAGGGAAAGATGCCTCCCTAAAGCTAAGCAAAGCACTGAGGAACTGGAAATCTTAATTAGAAAAGTAAAGAAAACAATGCTTAGCTGCTATGTATACAAATCACTTGTGTGTCAGTGAAAGATAGACATTTTTCTCGCGGACCAATAGGAAAGGCGAGGCAACCGAAATGTGGTTCTACAGAGAAATAGTGAAAATAACAAGGTAGGAGCATGCGACTAATTGCACCTTTTGACAATTCTGAGATATATAATTAGGAAAGAGGGCTTGGAGAAACTGATACTCACAGGGCGTACTGAAAGTATGGAAAAGTCAGGTAACCGAACCAAGGAGCTTGTGTCACTAGATGGCGAAACAGAGACAGTAAAGGAACGAACATTGCTTCGAGAAATGAAACATAGGACGTTGTAGAGAGCTATGAGACACCCCCACCAAGGCCATTAACAGATGATAAGAACGCAGATAGAAATGAACGTCGATATGAAGAGGTTAACGTAGATGAAATAGATAAAGAAGAGTGAAGATGTAGGCGTAGATATCAACGTAGATCAAAAGATAGGCACAGAGAAAAATTGATACGGAAATGAACATGAAGTCAGAACAGATACATACAGTATGTTGTGTGTGTGTGTGTTAGCAATTACTGTTAAGTTTTCAGTATCTTCTTTTATGTGCCGTGTCCCTTCAGGTGGTAGACGATCATGGCTCTCCACTTCCCCTATCCCTTATAGCTCTCAATAAGTTTTATCCCTTTGCTATTTCTTCCAGACTCTGTTCTGTCATCAACATGCCCGCTAGGTATATAATCCGTTGCTTTCCCTTGTCTCTCTCTCCCTCTATTCGCCCTGTGAGTATCAGATTCTCCAAGCCCTCCTTTCTCATTACGTGTCCCAGAATTTTCAGCTGCCTCTTTCTGATGTTAATATAAGCTTCCACCTTTTTTTTTTCATCCTCTCCAAAACCTCAACGTGGCTCACACGTTCGGTCCTTGATATCCTCAGCATGCATTATAGAACCATACCTCCATTGCTTCGAGTCTCTTTATCTTTGAGGAGACCGTCCAGTATTCGGTGCCGTAAAGGAGGACAGATATCACGTAGCAGTTCGGGACTGTTTTCTTTGTTACCAATAAAATCCTCCTGTCTTGTAATATTCTACCTGGCTTTTAGAATGTGACTTTGGCCGTCTCAATAGGTATTCGGATCTCAGCGTCGCATTTACCGTTCACTTCCTAGATATTTAAATGTCCGCACCAGCTTGATTTTCGTGTTTTGCCAATACAAATACTACTGTTGCTGCTGATGTGGATAACACCTGAAAAGTAGGATTAGCTATCGAGCCGCGTTCAAATTCCAGCTGAGTCTTTTAGTTTCTCATAAATTCTTATTTATTGATAAATTTCTTATGTTTTATTTCAATATAACAAAATATTTGGAATAGTGAAAAGAAGGCTGATCCAATTTGGATTCATTTTGTGTTTTGACTCTGAGATGATTTATTATGATTACTTACATTATTTGGACTGTTATCGTCATCTTCGCCATATTCACAACGTTTCAGCCGTTGTACACTCCGGCCTTCTTCAGGTAATTGGAAATTCGAACCGAACCCTTTATTTCGTCCACCTGGGTAGAATGTTCTAGTTCCACGTGCGATGCCTCTTCAGGATGTCTCTCAGTTACTCAGCCTTTAACTCAACTCTCCAAGATCCACGTGGTTCACAACTGCCGTGGCCTGGTACTGAAGTCAGAATTCTAGGCTTAGTGGATAAAGACGTTGGTTCGATCCAGTGACTAGACCCAAAGAGTTCTGAGTTTCGTACCAGGCCACAGCACTGGCGAACCAAATCTTGGTGAGTTGAGTAAAAGAGAAATAACTGAGACATCCGGAAGAGACATGGCACGTGGAACTAGAACGATTTACGCAGATGGACGAAATAAAGGTTCCGGTTCGAAGTTCCAATCACCTGAAGAAGGCCGGAGCTTACAACGGCCGAAACATTGTGAATATGGCAATGAAGATGAAGATAACGGTTTGAATAATATAAATAATTCAATTAATTTGATGTTTTTGTTGATATTTTTGGTTTGATTCACTATTCACAGTCGTGCCCCATATTATAGAAGCTAATCTTACATGGAAGGGGCTATTTTCACTTCGGTCATTTGAAGCTTCACGATCAAATAAACTTCTGATATTGCATTTAATGCGAGGGTATCAAATTAAAAGTATTTGCTCCCAAATTTATTTGGTCTCAAATTTTACAAATCATGGATGAGGTCTGGTCGAAGTAATCAAAAACTAATATTTCACTGATCGATGAAATATTTGTGAAGCATGAAGAACAAACAATAGGCAAAGACGTACATGTATCCCGTCATGTGAACTATCATACGATGGACCCTTTTGTTAAGTTTAACTTAATAGAGAAATAAAGACCTCATTCTTCATAATTTCTCTTGCTTTTTTTTATTATGCTTATTATTTTATGACCTTCGATTTTATCTTCCCTTTATTCTTGTCTAATTTATCTTTTTATGAGCACCTTTTACTTTCTTCATATTAATTGAATTCATTCTGATTATCAATGCGATCAATATCAGATTGCTTTTCTTCGATTCAACCACAATCAGTGAATTTTATTTTCTTTATATGCTTCTTCTTTTGCTTCTCTTTCCTCGTTTATTTCTACTCTTCCTCTCTCTCTCTCTTCTTTGGCTTTTTTCTAATCCTACTCATTTTTTTTCTCAGTCTCACGTTGTCCCTTACTATTTCCATGCTCTTTTCTTTTTTTCTTCCCCCTAATAAACGTCTTTTTATCGTCGTCCTCCCCTTCATGATGTTTCTTCCTCCTCTTGTCTTCTTCATCCTCCTAAGCCTGCATTGTAGTCCTTGTCTGCCTCTTTCTTTTTTCTTCGCGCTTTTCTTTTCTTTCCCTTCACCCGCATCTTTCCTTTCCTCTTCGTGCTCTTCTTTCCTTTCCTCTTCGTTCTCTTCTCTCCTTTCTCTTCTTGCTCTTCCTTCCTTTCTCTTCGTGCCCTTCTTTCCTTTCTCTTCGTGCTCGCCCGCCTCTTTTCTTTCTCTTCGCCCTACTCTACATACATCACTTTTCTTTCTTTTTCTTCTCCAATCATGACTTTCCAACTTCTGTCTCATTTTTTTTTTAATTGCTACTCCCGCCTTTTTCTTCTTCTCATTCTTCATGTTTATATCTATCATCCTCACTTTCTTTTTTCTTCTTTTTCTTCCTTTCTTCTTTTTCTTCTTCTAGTCAAACTACTTCAAGTCTAGCCTCTTCTTCAATCGCTTTTCCACCTCACTTTCTACTTGTTTTACTACAGACTCTTAGTCTTGGTCATAAGTTGTACCTGGTCGGCCAGATCGCAAGCATGCCTGGTTTAGTTAGCCAGCTGCCAATAACTTCAACTTAACTAAAATTCACCCAAGCATGAATACGCCTGACGGCCGAGCAGACCAACGTCTGTGAGGGTTGGGACAATAGAACAAGACAGAAGATTGGTGCTAGCTGCCGGCGGTGAAGCTGTCTCCGATGAAACGTATTCCTTACAGTTGTCTCTCCCCAAATCTTCTTGCTTATGTCTATCTTGAGACCAGTTTCTACTATTATACCCCTCGTGGACTAAACTCTGTCTGCATAATTTCTTCGTTTTCGCTTGCCATCTATTTTGTTGACCTTCTCTGAAATCTTAAATACCACGTCACCTTGACATACAATTTATGTCCATATATTCATATCTAAAATATTTTTCAGACTTTTTTTTTAATATCTGTCTATATTTCGGAGATAAGGAATTGTAATTATTTACACTGTTTACATTGTTCGGTCTATTCTCGTCATCTTTGTTACAATATTCTCAACGTTTCGCACAAAAAGGACTACTGAAACGAAACAGTGAATAAAAGCGTTGGTTGAATCCAGTAACGTTTTTGAAATCATTTAACTTAGTGGATTGCCACTAGTACGCGAGGTGTGACAGAGAGTGAAAGTGAGAGAAAAGACTGGGTATAGGAGAGATTGAGGAAAGGATAAAAGATGACCGTGGTTCATGACGATTGACGTTGCATTTAAATTTTTGAAGATTTCAGGGAAACAAGTAAGCTGAAGTGAGTTCCGCTATCGAGAAGTGCGAGAAAAGAAATTGTTGGAGTAGATGTGGAGGTTACATTTAACTGTTTCAATAGTAAACGAGTGGGACCTAGATGCCAATCTAGTAACACGCTTAAATGCATGTAGTCAGGGCACCAGGATAAAAAAGCTCAATACTCAGACTTGACCCAAACAGCTGTGAGTTCAATACCTGGCTACAGCAGGGGTTGAAAAAAAATTTGGAGAATTGACTTAAAGGGAGATTGCTGATACTGAGACACCCGGAAGATGCACGGCACGTGGAACTAGAACAGTATTCTCCGATGGATGAAATAAAGGATTTATTTCGAATTTCCAGTCACCTGAAGTAGGCCGCAGCGTACAACAGGTTTTTTTTTTTTTTAAATTTTGACTATTTCCATCACTTTCTTACATATCACGTCACAAACAGAGCCATCTCATGTATCACAGCCCTAGTGTATGTTATGATCGTCTGGCGGAGACCAACATTCACCTGAATGCTTTGAATTCAGTTTTCTTCCTTCTAGAATATTTACCAATCGAGGCTAGACGGCCAAGTCTACCCTGCTATTTTCCCCATATCTGGGGGAGAGGAGAATATATGGACCCATGCCTTTCCCGGGGATATTTAAGCGTTGACTATGTACGAAACAAGCTCAAAAGTCTCGTTGGCCCACAGAAATCTCTCCTCGCCACTATTAAGCGCCAGAAGAGGGCACAGTTTTCTCTCGTCACACGGCATCTGCAAGACCATCATACAAGGCATTGTTAAAGGCGGATACAAGCAGAAGCCACTGCCAACAGAGCATCCTGAGGAAGTTGTTTGTTTCTTTTGCTTTTAGATGATTGATTCATTCGATTGCGTAACTCTACTGAAATTCGGACCCGACTCTCCGATTTCTCATTGCGATACGTTATACAATACACCATCATGGACCCAGTCTTATATATAAAGAAACTTCCTTCTCAGTTGTAGGTGTGCAATGGTATGTATATGATATTCTGGCGATATATTAGTCACTTATGTGTCATACGTCATACACGCTTAAACAATCATGTATCTTTCGATACCTGACTGAAGAGGCAGATTTTTTCCCGCAGTAGGTTGACATTTCTTTCTGCGGTAGACCAATTGCCATACGAGGCTACAGAACCTGGTCCGTCCTGCTATTTACATTTCTCCCTCTTAAAGACGAGGCTATTAGCACGCAAGTGAATCTAATGGATTCGACGGGAATTCGAACTCGGCTCTCTGATTCCTCAATCCGAGCCGCTTTCCATTACCCCACTTAAAAAAAAGTGAGTGATATTGAGAGTACAAGAGCAAAATCTGTTCCTGCATTCCTTAGTTAGCATGTACATTATGTCTCCAGTCAGTTATGTGCCATGCGTGATACACGCTTAGGCGATCAGGTATCTTTCGATACATGACTGATGAGGCAGATTTTTTTCCCGCAGTATGTTCCCATTTCTTTCTGAAGTAGATCAGTTGTCATCCAAGGCTATAGAACCAGGTCTGTCCTGCTATTTGCCCATAACTGGGAGGTGGAGACGAAGAGGATTTATACCTTTCCGAAGGATATTAGCACGTAAGTGGATGTAATGGATTCGACTGGAATTCGAACCCGGCTCTCCGATTTCTCAATATGAGCCGCTATTTATTACTCCATCATGCCTAAACAAAAACATGCCAGATCAGGCTTCTGCAACAAGGCTTAGATAGGCGGCCATCATATCGCTATATACGGCATTGATCTGTCTCTATTATCTCGTATCCTAATCATTTTCAAGTTTATCTATTTACGGTGTATCTCATTCGAGATCTACTTCTGTCTATTCGAGATCGATTTATTTTTCTGTTCAGGTTTTTTTTTCATTGCACATCCTCTCGTTAGAACCACTCTTTCGTATCTGGAGAAAACCTATGGCAACACTCCAGACAGAATCATTAGTGTTTGCGCTCTGTTCCCCGGACATTATATTTTTCTATAGTTAACAAGGTTCACTGAACACCGAGACTAGAGGTCGGCACAAAACTCTGAGCAATGCAAGTTACCGCTTCGCAGCCGTGGGCATACAGCCATGGCCCAGGGTCACAATCTTCATATTTTCATGACGTGTTTTATTACGCTGCCTTTATAAAATACATACACATCAACGGAAGTGTCATTTATCTCTATTTATCAATCATATATATATTATTTTGGTTATCTGTTACATGTTGATCAACATTTGCGCGAATTTTACTAAATTTTGCCATACATGCACCACACTCTCTCGTAGCTTGACTTGTCATTTGTCAAAATTGTGTGTGTGTGAGAGCTTGTAGTGGCGTATATGTGCATATCATCAAATGTGTTTACGCATGAAAATGTGTGTGGAACTCCGTTACAGAACTGTAGAGAAGGGTAACTGATTTAAGTTATATTTCTTAAAATCAAATATTAATTCACTTTTGGGCACAAGTCGGCTCCAAGTTGAATTTCTATATATTATCCAATCAGCGACGTCTTATTAATAGGGCTTTAGTTGTTAAATTTTCAGACAATATTATCTTACGAAGTTTTGGAGGATCACTTCAGAAAATGATCAGCAATATTTCCCTCCTGAAAATGGATATTTACAAATTGGGAAAACAACTCTTAAACAATAAAATTAATTAAATAAAATCCAATTTTCGGTTTTTCTAGAGACAATAGTTCGGTTACAGAATCGATCATATTAATTCACAGAATTATTTTTCAGTCTTTCCATGGACCTTTCACCAGGGTTTTTCGTTCGTTTGTTATACAATGTGAAATTTTCAAACATTAATTAATTACCCATTTGTTTATATATTTAAGTATATTATATTACAAAAAGGCTTAGCGATATTAACACAAAAAGAAACATATTGACTGAGTTTGTTTACAAACGTAAGTAGTAGTATTAATACAGCTCACTGCCTGACGGCGTCTGCTACTAGAAAATTACACGCATAACTAACAGTGCGTAAATACGTGACCCAATCATTCTCATATATGTAGACGCATTATATTTCTTCTATATTAACGCAGTTGATTCGGTTCCATTGTAAAGAAGATAAAAAAAAGAATTTCGCAAAGAAGTTTTGTAATTCATTTCTTTCAATTTGAAAAAAATCAAACTCAATAATAAAAAAATATTTAAATTTTTAGAGCCGTATTGAAGAACGTTTATTTCATCACTTTATCCACGCTTATTCCTCTACAAATACACACGTTAAAAATCTATTCCAATAGATATTTTATTTCAAAGCATCTGCATGTAGACATTAATATTTCAACGAATACAAAAGTTCAAATAAGAAAATTGTATTATACCAATATTTTTATGAGAAAAACATTTTGCTTAAAAATCAGCATTGAAATTTCTGATGTTAATAGGTGATAAATACGCAATAAATCCATGTCTCTGGATGTCTGGCCGCTCGTAACCGGGTACGCCGGTCTCCTAGGGTAACTATATAATCCTTGTTGCAGACTCTTTCTCAGCCACATTTGTATTTATTCACCGCAAAAACATTCAACTTGTAGTTTTATACTGCATCCGTGCTGACCCGAATTTCTAGAAAAGAACGAATAATCAGATGTTTCTCACGCTGAAATTTCACGATGATTTAATTTCATGTTTGTACATCAACAAACTTAGAAAAAATATAAAAATTAAACATTCAACTATTTTGTATTCTATTAATTAATCCTGCCGAGTCTATTTCGTTATTTTTTTTTAATCTTTTCATCCCAAGCAACTAAGACGCAAGA
The DNA here is from genome assembly GCA_903632075.3 of Acanthosepion pharaonis. Lineage (NCBI taxonomy): Eukaryota > Metazoa > Mollusca > Cephalopoda > Sepiida > Sepiidae > Acanthosepion > Acanthosepion pharaonis. The sequence continues at coordinate 183,226 of CAHIKZ030001257.1, forward strand.
GATTTCGGGGTGTGAGAGAATATGAGAAAAACAAAAACAGTATTAAAAAGAAATCAATAAAAGAAAAAAGAAATAAGAAGACAGAAGATAATGATTGACATTTGACATTGAAATTGATGAAGATCAAAGGTAAACAGGAAGCAAGATCTGAAGCGAGAAAGTTAACTCTGAGCATAGAACTTCCCGTTAACTCTAGCAACTTAACCAGTGAAATCATGAGACCTTGGCGCCAATCTAGTACTGCGTTTAAAGTTATAAAGTGTATGTACCATAGCGGAAAGATCATTGGAACAATGGCCATCAAAGTATTTATAGAAAGGGCACAAGAAAGCTACGTTACGAAATATAAATGCCGAGATGCCAAATCAGGACTAAAAACATTGCAGATTCTTTATAATTTATCAAAAATCTCTAAATACATAGAAGTAGTGCTTAGGTTGAAATGTTTATTTTACTATTCATGAAAACTTGAGTATTTATACTAACGTAAAAATTAAGCATCCTCCTGTACTGTTAAATCTCCAGTGATTTTTGTTTAAATAATACTGTAATTTAAGACATTTGCTTAAATTATCCCTTAATATATTTACGTGGAAATTTGATGCCAGAAATTCTTCAAGAGTTCCGATCGCTCAGGTTCTTTCGAGAAGGGAGGTTTCATCCTTGACAACCGATGCGGCAGCAAATTGAAAATATGAGGGATGAGCTCTAGTAACGTTGTCCCTTGCTCTAGTTACACGTGTGTCTCCCTTGAATTCTGCTTTGTGACTCATTCATTTCGAGTGGATTTGCGGAACACCTCTCTCTTAATTGTCTTTCTTGGGTTATCCCTTTCCGATATGCATACAAATACGTTTTTCTTTATCTATTTTTATAGTGAAATTTTCCTTTCCAGGACATCTATCTCTCGTCTCGATTGTCATCATTAAAACCTGTGTGACACTGAGATACGCTTTATACAGATGGTCTGAAAGTCTTGTCAACCCATCAAAAAGTAATGAGAACAACAAGTAATACAAAGCACATGTACTGGGTTTAGTTTATTCACTTTCATTGACGCTGTTACACATTGAGAAGGACTTTATGAATACCATAATTTTTGTGGCACAAAATGATGCGGCGCTATGTCCTGTGCGATATTTTACAAACCTGTGCTTTTTTGATTGTTGCAAAGGCTCTCTGAACAGTGTCCATGCACTTGCAAGCAGCCTCTCTTCAAAACTGTAGCTCGTCCCATACTTCTGAAATAGAAACTGTGTTATGTAGCGGTGACAAGTCTCTTGGACCACACCCTGTATAATATATATGCAGACAATATAAAGCTTTTACTAGTAACTGTGATGTATGCATTTTTATATGAATGGCACGCTTTTTGTCTGCCCCTCTTTCCTTTGCTTTTTTATCTCCCCTCTTTACCTCGCTTTTATCTCCCCTCTTTCCTTCGCTTTTTTTTATCTTCCCTTTTTATCTTCCCTCTTTCCTTCGCTTTTTATCTCCCCCCCCTTTCCTTCGCTTTTTCTCTTTGCTTTTTATCTCCCCCTCTTTACCTCGCTTTTTATCTGCCCCTCTTTCCTTTGCTTTTTATCTCCCCCTCTTTCCTTTGCTTTTTATCTCCCCCTCTTTACCTCGCTTTTTATCTCCCCCTCTTTCCTTCACTTTTTGTCTGCCCCTCTTTCCTTTGCTTTTTATCTCCCCCTCTTTCCTTCGCTTTTTATCTCCCCCTCTTTCCTTCGCGGGAAAACTTAATCTTGCATTAAAATATGTGATTGGTTAAAAATTAACCAATCACGACACTCGTACTAACAGAACAAGCAAGCAAACTCAAAACCAAAGGATTCAAAGAAACGACTGCGATGGCTAAATTGTCCTATATAAAGGTAGTAGTGATTTATTAGCTAATCGGAGGCGAATAAAATGTGGGCGTGGAAAAACATAGCAACCGCTGCAAGTGATTAGTTGGGGTAGGAAAAAGACAAACTTAACTAAAAGCTACAAAGAACAAGAAATTGTGGAGAGCAATAATCATCCATGTTCTGAAGGGAGAGTATATAAAAGGAGTGTTTTGTTGCTTCAGAAGTTCATCTGTCAAGTTACCAATGCTTTCTTGTATCTCACTGAATACTTGGCACATATCGAAATTAATGCAACAGGATATAAATTATTTCTGTTTATTGCCGGTTTTCGTTTGCTTAATTTTTTTTCTTTTGCTTAATATTTCTTAAACATTTTTGATAGCATTTCATCTCATCCAATCTGTAAAATTTGATTTATTTTAATGTAGGGCTGAAATTTCACACATAAAAGTAAAATAAATACAAAGCAAAAATATTTACACTTCATCGAAAGAAAGAAACTAAACTCCATTTGTAAAATTACTAGAAAACGGACAAATATTTTTTCTCAAGATAAAACAAAAAGGAAAAGACAAATTTATACAAGATATAGATTGATGCAACAAGAAAATGCCATTTATGCAGTGTTTATTTTTATTTATTTATTTATTTATTTTTTTGGTTAGTTTCTAGAAATATGCTCAATTCAAAACTGTCTTTTCTGTTTGCCGTTGAAAAAGAATCGGAAATATCGTTAAAATAAGGCCAACCAACCGTGCCACAAGTGTGAGAGACGTACGCCCGACTGAACTTGATTGAATTTTTCGTTCTGGATATTTAACCCTATGCAAAATTCCTTTCTTTCAATCTGATGTTTGTCAGATTAAATTCCTTTTCTTTTCTCGAGAGCATTTGTTATTAATTTATTTTGTTGACGACAGTTGTGTTTGCGTCTTGGTTAGCGCATGTGCACATGGAGGCTTTTAAAAAACGCGTGTTTATCTCACAGTGCGTATTTAAAAAAACAAAACCCACGGAAAGTTTTTAGAATTTTCTTTTATTTGCATTTGAAGCTGACATTATTTGCAGCAAAGAATAAACTCCATATCCTCCTATAAACTGTGTTTTTTTTTTTTTTACGCTGCATCATAATATAGAGGAAAGAACAGGCTAGGGGTTTGGATTTAACAAGTCGCTACAAGTAATGCTGTTACTTACCGAGTGTTCAGTCAACCTTGTTGTATTGTAGTCGATATCCTCACGCAATTAATGCTGGGTTTTCTCAAATATATGCCAGTGGCGTTAGCAGTACATGCTCTAAATACAAATATTTGTCGAAACATTTAAAATCAAGAAATAAGAACTATTTTTGGAAAGCCGAAAAAGATGGTTTTATTTTCTCGAAGAAGAAAATACCTTCTCTCCGACCCTGAAAAGGAAAACTAGTGGGTGTTACGAAGGTTTGTTTTTACTCACAAATCCAACATGTCACATTCCGAGAAGTTGCTCTTCAACATGGTGTCAGGAAAGCCCCTTCTCTTCATGCCTTATCCCCACAAACTCTTCTCTGTAAAGAATGGGCTTAACTGATTGTCCGTTACGAGCCACATGAAAGGTTAAACGCGATGCATACTAAGAAAAGCAGGGGAGGCAATCCTTACCTGAAACATTTGCCGTTGAAGATTAAACAATACTCTTGAGATCTTCCCTTAAAATCTCATTTAGATTTACGAGTAACATAGATAGCGCTCGTATAAATATGGTTTGATGGATTCGTAGAGAATTCGATCCTCACTACGTGACCCTTATATTTGGCTCTTTTGAGTAAATCAATGGATTTATTTTTATTCCGATAGTTTTTTATTACTTCTAAACGTTATTTTTACTGGATATCCGTGTTTTAAACAGACGCTCCGTTTTTTTTTTTTTTTTTTTTTTTTTTGTGTTTTTAGCTTTGTGTGTTACTTCTACCGAATTACACACTAGAGAAAACTTTAATAAAATCCTGGGGACAGCTGTCTTATTAGATCTGGGAAGTTTTCTTTGGGTGGGGTCGGTGGATTGGATACCAATTAACGTACATCGGACGTCCATCGATATGCGCAGATTTTAAATACGTTTGCTTTCGCAAATTTAACTTTGTGTGTGTGTGTGTGTGTGTGTGTGTGACTGTGTACTTGTATGAGTTTAAATTTATTTTAATTTCATTTCCGGAGACGAGTTTTATTAGATGCTAGCATTTTTATTCCCGCAGGACTAATTCTGCGTCCAAGTGCATTTTTTTCGTTATGTGCTTGTTATTATATTTCCGCCATATTTTTACATTTCTTGTGCTTTCTGAGTTTCTTTCTGTTATATGGCGCGCGTCTCTCTCTCTCTCTCTCTCTCTCTCGAGATATATATATATATATATTTATATATATTATCGTTATTTCTATCCGTATTGTCGATCGTTGAAGAATTTCTATTTTATGCGACTTGGTTTCGTTTGGTTTTCAATTTTACTGTTTTTGTTGTTTGTTTTTTTGTTTTTGTTTTTTTTTTTTAATTTAAACTCTGTGCTTGAAAATTTAATTTTTATTGCTTTCGAGATAATTTTTCCGGGAATAATTTTTGGTTCAATTTCCTTCATTTCAAAACTGCTTCCAAATTTCTTCTTTCTTTTTCACGTTGTTATTATTCATGCGTCTCTTTTATTTTTAAATTCTTTTTCGTCGATTTTTTTCATTATTTTTCGTCCGCGCTTTTTTTTCTATTCTTTTCTTTTTCATGACGTTTATATTCGTTGCTCTTTCTTTCTTTTCTTTTTCTTTTTTTCTTTCTTTCTTTCTTTCTTTCTTTCTTTGTTTCTTTCTTTGTTTATTTCTTTCTTTCTTACTTACTTACTTACTTACATTTACTCTCCTACTCTTTACTCGTCTGTCCGCCTTGTTTTCTCTCTCCTCCCTACCCAACTCTCAACCCACCTTGGTTTCTCTTTCTACTCACCAAACCCACTATGTCTTGGTTTCTCTGTCCTCCCACCCAACCCTCTGCCCACCATGGTTTCTCTCTCTCTCTCCCTCTCCCTCTCGCCAACCATGTTTTCTCTCTTTCTCTCTCTCACCACCCTGACACCCTGCCCACCATGGTTTCTTTCTCTCACCCAAACCTCTGCCCAACATGTTTTATCTGTGTCTCAGCACAACAATTTCTCTCACTCGCTTCCACCCAACAACTTGTACATGTTGGTCTCTCTCTTTCTCTCTCTCACCCTTTTGCTGGTATTTGTCTCTTTCTCTGTCTGTCTGTCTCTCTCTCTCTAAAAACTGTCTTCACGTCTTGGTTTCTGTTTCTCTCTCATTTCAATTCCCTAACATAGTCTCTGTCTTTCTCTCTCTCTCACCCTCTCCCAACTGTCTTCACGTCTTGATTTCTCTCTCTCTCTCTCTCTCTCTCCCCTTGAACTGTCTGCATGTCTCGGTTTTTCATTCTCTCTCCCTTTCTCTCTCAGTCTTTCTACTTTGGTTTTATTGCTTTCAGTCTCACTCAGATTGATTGTATTTTTCTTCATAATTTTCTAATATTTTCGGACTTCTTTCCCTCCCCCTACTTCTATATTTAATTTTCAAATCGCTAACAGAGACGATGAACATGGCTGACGTAATGAGATTGTTAACGCCAACTTTCAAAAAACTTGCCCGATATTTCCGGCTTTGTCAATGAACATTAAGAAATTAAATAAGTTAAAGTGCATTTTCAGAAGGGAAAAAATGCCGACTATTTTTTTTTCTGCTGATATTTTTCGTAGTGTGAAATTGACGACCGTAAAACAAGGAACATTAAAAATACTTATTTTTAAAGATTTAGTTTCAAGAATACCTAGCTAATATTAATTTAGCTAGAATGTAATGCCATAGTGAAAGATCTACAGTTTACTCAAACCTTCAAAACATGCAGGCAGTTTTAAGTAATTTTTAATTTGTATTAGTTAAACTTTTTTGCATAAACTCGTGTTATCATAAAAATACAATTCCTGCTTAAATTGTAAAGATCATAGTGCTAATACTGTTTTGTGTTAATAAAAACCCTACTTAATCAGGTACTTATATTTTGGGAACTTTCTTTTCACATCTAAAAAAGTTTCTCTGCATTTTAAAATTAAAAAAATATCCAATGCCTGTAAACGTGAAAGAAACAAAGTATCAGCAGTCTGATCTTCAGAATTTAATGATATATTCCGTTTTATGCTAATACGAGGTATGTTTTCTTAATTGATATATGAATGCACGTTGTGTTTTATCATTATTAGCAATGAGAAGTCGTTAACGTTATTTTGCTATACAAGAATAAAGTGTCGCTGCGGACGCTTGAGTTTGAACAGAGATCGACGCTCGTGAGCAAACCCAAGCGATCCGATTATTGAATTAAGTGGATCACGTGACCATAGAGGAAACGCATACATCGGAAGTCGCGTGACGTCTAATTGATCTCCACTTCTAATCATCCTCTATTACTATTCGGATCGCTATTTCTAGTCTATGCTCTATACTATACGGATCGCTGTTTCTGTTCTATCCTCTGTTACTCTACTGGCCGCTATTCTCTACTTTGTTCACTATAATGTTTTTTCTATTCGGATCATTACTTCTCTATCACGATTACTATTCGAGCGAGTATTATCGGGGCCAGTACTATTAGCGCAAGTGCTATTCGGAGGCGTCTGACAACAGTCTTGTTCAATGGCGTATTGTAGTTGCGTCGGCGATTTAATAGTCTCTAAAACAACGAGTATTCGTGAGCATGACAAAAGTAGCAATAAGTGTTCGTTGACATCACAAAATATTTGAATTTGAAAAAAAAAATCTATTCTCTGCAAAAACAATCAACCATATGACAAATTAAGCCATAATTTAACCATTTTAAAGTAAACACTAAGTTACAACGATAACAGAGCTACTAAATGGGGCTATTTTATGAATATAGTAATTGTCGATTGCGGTTATATGTAGAACAGATAACGATTAACTATGAATTTTTAAGAGGTTAAGATTGTAATGATCGGGAAATTATCCTCTCGAGAGAGCAAGCTTCAAATTCAGTCGACGTAGCAGTCTAGATTAAAAGTCTTACAATTTAATATCATCTAATTTCTTTTCCTACAGATTTAGGGATGATTTTTAGTATCTGTTTTTTAATCGGTATCACCCCACGCAAAGCAGTAAGCTACTTAGACAGAAAGGGTTACAGGGTTGGGAAAGATTTAGGAACAGAAACATTAATAATGAGCGGAAAAAGAAAAGAGTAATCAGAAGGACAGTCGCTAGTGATTGACAGTAGTTTAGATGAGTCTCTATTGCTACGACGTCACTTGTACAACTTCAAGATACCGCTGGTTCAATCCGCCGTTCTTGCTTTCCCAAACACTTCACAACGTATAGTCCGTCTGTTTTTTTTTTTGGCGGGGGGGTTGGTGTTTTTTTTTTATATTTATTGTGCAAAATACACAATTACGGCACAAGGCCAAAAATGGGGAGGTGTTGAGGCTGGTCTTCACTAACTATCCTATACCTAGCTAATCCGATTTACGACCCATTCCTACATTACAATTACCACATTCACCATCAGAACTCGTCCATCACCGATCAATCCTCCATACACCATAATACCACATTCTCATTGGGGAGACCTACAAAACGCGCCCCGTGACATAAAAATTTAATGATGCTAAAATATATAAAAATCTATGATGAAAAAATGAGAGGGGAGGGAGATGAACCCAATAACAAACTCAAATATTAACACAAATCAAATTAAGCATAACTGATGTTAGTACGGCCTGTCCAACCCTCATAACAGAGAGGCCACTGTATTCTGCCCATTGGACAAAATCAGGAGGCGATCTCGCTAAGGGAATGGGAAGAGGATAAAAAAATCATACGGGCATGGGAAAATATAAAGCTGACTCTTTTTTTTCCTCCTCTTCAATGCTTCAGCCCTCATTTATCAGGCCAACTCCGCGATCGCCCAACGAACCAGCGTTCTTCGCTTTCGTTCTTAGTTACCCAGGCATATAGCCTCCTCTAGTTCGACCAATCAGCACACGACTTGTTATCGGTGGAAGCATGACAAACTGTACAAAAACCAACGTTACTGCACATACTGCTACAAGTTGTAGGCGGGAGTGTAATGCCAGTTTCACGGAGCAAACTTGCCGGTGTCACGTGTCGCATGTTAAGGTAAGACCCTTATTTGCCTATGCACCAGATGCAAGCCACTCTGGCTCGCTTTCTTCCACGGGGCTGTTCACCACATTGACAGTGCATTTAAATTTTTACCAATTGAAGTTGGCTGGAAATCATGGAGCCAGGAGTCTCATAAGCAAGAAATGCGAGAAAAGAAACTGTTAGCATAGAATTTACGGTTACATCTCACCAGCTCAACTGTAAATGGATGGCACCTCGCCGCCAGTCTAGTACTGCGCTTCAATTCAAAAAGTCTAGATACCCTAGCCAAGTGCTCATCCGAACAATCGCCATGAAAGTATTTATAGAAAAGACACAGGCAGGCAATCTTACAGCGGTGGGAAAGTGACTGAACCTGAGCCTCCAATAATTCTGATTCTTCTTTGGATCTTATCAAGGAGCCCAAGATAAATAGCAGGGGCATCAAACCAAAATGTGGCACTAATATTCTAAGCATGGACAATTGGTAGACTTACAGATATGTAAGATAGTTTCTGGAGAGAAAAATTGCCTCCTACGACACAGTGAACCGACTTCCTTAGCATCTTAGCTAGCAATCGATTCAATATAATCTTTCTACTTCTTGTCAGCTGAGAACATTAATCCGAGTAGGCATAACGAGTCATTTCCCAGGAGGTTAGCATCAGTCATGTTGATGGAAGGCAACGAGCGATCTCTCAGATGATTAATGGGGAGGAGTTTAAAAAATAGTAATAAACTAATTAATTATATCGTTTATCAATACATTTAACTGATATTTGAACAGGATTCTGTTCCGTTTCCAAAAAATTGATCAAAACCCGAATACAAAAGAATCATTTGCGATTGGTTGATTTAACTTAATATTAGATGTTAGCGTTCACGAAAGAAACGAACATATTTCAATTAAAAAAAAAAAAAAAAAGTTCTCCAAAAATTATTTTTAAAATATAAAATAATCTAAATATTTACTAATTGAAAAGTTGTCTTGTCTGACTTCAACGTTTTAAAGTTTTCGAAAAAAAGTTTTCTAATTTCATTAAAACAAAGGAAAGTCGGTGTTAAAAGCGAATAAATCATTAATAAAAAAAAAAAAGAAAGGCAAAGAAAGAAAGGAAAAGACAGAAGGAAAACAACCTTCCTGTCAAACAAGACTGCTGAGTAATAACTGTTTTAAGAAAGTACGGATGTACGCGGTCATTATCTATTCATAGAATGTCTATTATAATTATTTGTTTATGCTAATTACGATTGAAGTAAGTGGGGTGTAGCTGAAGTTTCAAAATCTGTATGCTCCGCGTATTTCCGTGGCCGACAATAGATATGACGTCAGAGTATCTCCAAACCAATGAGAATCGCTCGCGTCTACCTCCACAAAAACAGATGCAAAATCAGCTAATAAGACACATTTCATTATCTTGAAAATAAAAGAATCTATTATGAAATGCAACAACGGGATCTTGATACACAAACATTATATATATATATATATATATATATATATATATATATATGTGTGTGTGTGTGTGTAAAAATATATAGAAAATAAGAAAGAACTCGTTAGGTAAATAATCTAAAGTTCTTTAGTATTTTTGTTATTATTTTTTTTAAAATAGTGCTCGATACAAAAGTAGAGCCTAAATATAATTATTTATTTAAAAATATGATTCCAACGCTACATAAGAGTTCTCATGTTTCAAAACAAGATCCGAAAACTTCAATATGTTTATTTGAATTAAATTTAATTAAAGTACTAAGTTCTGTTCTATCTTCAAACGAAATTTTTGAAACATGAGAACTCTTATGTAGCGTTGGAATCATATTTTTAAATAATTTTTATATATATATATATATATATATATATATATATATATATTATTGTTTTTCCTTCTCTTCTAACCTACTACCCAACACCTATAATTTTGAAATAAATGGCGCCGTGTTTCTCTTCATTTTAGATGATGTAAGTTGCTCAGGCCCGGGGATTCCAACCCTGCGGCTGCACCTCTCTCATAGCACTAGCAATGCCAGTGGTCCCGGAGGGTGGGAAAAAGCCAGATTATCTCCTTAGCCCGTATGGCGCTCTCCACATTAAAACGGCCTCTTTTTCACATCCAGCGTTTGTTGAGGGGCCGGATAAAATTAACTACAAATATAAGATTCAGTACATACGACACTATCAGTCGTCCCTTTCAAGCAGAATGAGCAGTTTGCTTTGTCTCCTTATAGTTAAGGGAGTTTCTTTTAAGTGTCCTATCTGTATTTAATGTAAAACAGTTAAAAAGTGGCATTTCTCAAGAATCGGCTCTGATATGACAGTATGGCTTATAGAAGAGAATGCAGATATCTAAAGAGAGATAATGTAATTAGTGGTTATTAAACCTGAGGTTATTGCTTTTGGGCAAGCTTTTTTGTTTGTTTTCCCTGATTTAAAATTATATTGCAAGAATTTCGACACAAATATTTAGTATTAGTGTACTTCCTGTACTTTTTCGTCTATTAAATTGCTTTCTTTTTTTTTTTTTTAAAATGAAGCAGCGTTTTGCAAATCGAAAGTAGGGACAGCCTCATTAAAGCAAACGCCGCCTGCATCGAGTGGTTTGTTTCGTAAAAGAAAGATATGTTTTGTGTTCGTTTACTTAAGTTCCTTGAGGTCTCTCCTGTCGAGGACGAGATGCATTAGAGCTATTTTTTCCCATTTTGTCATTTAATTGCCAAATATTATTTGATATTTAGAAATTTATATATCATTTTTTGTTACGTAGTCCTGGGCATGATGATAAAATACATCTGGTAGCAAAGGGTTCTGATCGGGAGTTTTGAGGAGCATGGAACCATCTATTTTTAAAAATTTCATTTACAGAAATTTAGAATTTAATATAGAGTGAGAATACATCTTTTCAATGACTTCAGTGGTAAAATATTATGATGTATTGATATTTTGTATAATATACGTCTGATGGCAAAACAGACAATAATTTTTTTTGCCTCTCTTTTTCATGGAATTGGAAGCTGCAGGCGACTCCTTTTTTATCAGAGGATTTTATCCTCAGTCAGATATTTATCTTCGGTCGTTTAAGACGTTTTTTTTTATTCTGGCTCCATGGTTAACTGATTTACTTAGCCACGTAAAATGAAGTGTTACCTTTAATAATTCGACTTACAATATCGTGTTATTTACCTTTATAGAGTTGATATTTATTTAGCTTTTAATAGCTATATTACTGGTTTTATTTAGGGGAGTGTGATTTTATGCATCGAAGGGCTTTGGGAGAAAGTTTTATTAGCTTCGGTATAATTCTGTAGCTGAGATGTTTAAATCTGTGATACGTTGATGAGAAAATGTTATTAGCTTCGGTATAATTCCGTAGCTGAGATTTGCTATGAATTTCTGTTATTTTCAGGCCCACCTTAACATAGGGTGGTAACACCTGTTAGAGTCGCAGCTATGGGCAAATAGTTAACCCCAAAACTAAGGCCAAAACACGATGAAACTGTAAAAATAAGTGTTTATCGTAAAAATACCAGCAATATATTTTTATATAAAAAAATTACCAACAATACACACATAGTAACAAATTGGAGCGACTTCACCAAAATCCGTTTAACATAATACAAAACAACCAACATTAAAGAACTCTTTCATGACATTTATCCATATAACATCATAAAAGTATGGAAATAAAAATGTATTCCAAAATATAACTTGAACAAATATTCCGACATAAAACACAGCTATCTCCACATATAGTAATTATGTCCATAGAAACATTTATATGCACAAAAGCTGAGTATCTGTGTTCAGTTAAGAAAATAGAATAACATATACCATATTTTTTACTACTTCCAAGTTTCCAAGAAAATTTATATTCGGTATAAAATGATCCTTAATGTGTTTATACCATTCAAAAGAAATAATCAATGAATTCTTTGTTACGCACACATGAGCATATATATATATATATATATATATATATTCTGTTTTGTACGTTATGTTTAATAAATACAATTTATTTAAATAAATGCTCTGGTTTTTAATTAAACAATATTTATTACATTTAGCGGCCTGAATGTTTTAAAAAGTTCGTAGAAATTATACAATCTCCGACAGAGATCGAACCTGTGTCCTATATGGAACCGTCATTTGATATGACGCGCTATACTACTCAGCTACAGAGAAAGCGTCTGTCTAGCAAACTGCAAATATATGAGAGTGAGATACGATAATCATGTTTTTAAAAAAAAAATGTCTACAGTTAATTATAGGTTTCTACGTATAACCGTTGAAACACTATTGCCGTACGATGAAAGAAGTTAAGCATTGTCGAGCCGGGTCAGTACCTAGATGAGTAAATGCTTGGGAATACCAGATACTGTAGGCTTGGAGGTGTGGATGGTGTTATTTATAATAGCTCGGAATTGGAATTCGGAGGGCCGAGTTTCAATTCCAGTCCGGTTGATCATCTTCATTTTAGGCACAAATACCACTGGGGAAACTGTATGAATCCTCTTCTTCTCCCTCCAACTTTGAGTTAATTAGTCGGACCTAGCAGTAAATCATTATTATCTCTAGAAATCTAAATATAGGTTCTGGCTTTAAATAACCTGAAAAATAGGTTGACAAGCTGTAAATAATAAAAAAGAAACAAATCAATCAATTAACCTCATCTTCATTCATGACGTTTCGGTCGTTTTACGCTTCGGCCTTCTTCAGTAGATATACGTGAAACTAGTACAATCTACCTGGTGGACGAAATAAAGTGTTCGCTTCGAAATTCCAACAAATATCATATGAATAAGACTAGAGTGCACAGCAGTCGAAACAAGATGAGGACGACACCCCGAAAGATGTAAATAGTATAAATAGTTAGAATACCTCGTCTCGGAAAGATAGACATATGAACAATCAAGCATAGTAAAATATAATTTCTTTGTAAACTATTATATCCTGATTACGGAGCTAGGAGGCGTAAAAACAAACATATTTTATTGATTCACTTCTAGACGCTACACTTTCATAGGTTTTTTTGTTTCCTTTCGGATAATTATCGAAGAATCACTGGTTTCCTTCATTTAATGTAAGATAAAAGGCACAGCAACACAACAGAAAAAAATCTCGTAAAATGCAATATAAAACCATAAGAAAAGAATTAGTAACGCGAAACCCAATTCACATTTTACTTGTGATTATCTCCCCTTTTAGCGTGAGAATAATTGTATGACTGTGTGAGTGATCACTTTTCTCAAATGTCAGTTTTTGGCTACGTCTAATCACATTAATCTTTTTTCGCCCCCTGCCTGGCATCATCATCATCAACAACAACAACTGGACGTTGAATCTTCCATCCAGCCACACTCACACCCTTATTCACTGCTCTAATCATGCCCTGGTCAATTCAAAGGCCACGCCATTAAATCAATCAGACAAAATTCAATCCAACATGGCTTCCTCACAACTCAGCCCCTGACAATTCCTAGTTCCATAATTAGGATTAATCGAAATCGCATTTACGGCTTAATTGGTCGAATCGAGAGAAAAAAAATATTCAAAATATTATTTAGAAATCTTTTTTCTAATTCAATTTTCTGCCATCTAACTTTTTTCATCAGTGATTATATCGTTGCCGTGTGCATTTCAAAATCGAACTACGAAGAATATAATTCGTTTTATAACATTTTTATAAGTTCATTTATCTGTTTCGAACCAACTCTGTAATTTTCTTCAAAGGATAGAAATAAAAAATATTAACTTTCGTAGACAATTAAATTATAAATTAAACTGTAAATAAATCAGATTAAATTTGCTTTGATACATATTACACATTCTTTGTTCTTCTAAAGAATAGCTTTTTAAAAATATTTTTAGTGAAATTTAATATATAATTGATTTATTATGAAGCTTTAGTTTAGATTTCTATATGGTTGTCAGTTATTAGGTTGAGTCATAAATAATTTCCATTTGGGGAGAATAATTATGAAGAAAATTGATAAAAAAGAAAACAGGAAATTATTTAGGAATTCGCCTAATACGAATTTTAAATGAAATACCGTTTCTACAAAAGCATGATGAGTTTTTATGGTCAGTTTTCTGCGCGCAATATAGGTGGTTGCACTATATATGGGTAATATTTATGAAGAGGATCAAAATCATCCATTTTTGGTGAATGTTAAACTATACACAGATAATTTTTCTGGAGGCGTTAAAATTCATGCAAAAAATTCAGGTGTCATACAATACAAGAAGTCGGCATATACACGAGTATATACGGGATTAAAATCTGTACGTTAGTAGAATACACAGGAGGGGTACTTAAAAGTTGTTGGTCCCACCCATTTCTCAGAATGGGCAAATAGAATTTTTCATGTATCCTGTCTTGGCTGAACCGGGGATTTTCAGAAACCACTTTATTTATATATTTGAATAGGAGTTTTCCATATGCTTATTGAATGTTGGCTTTTAGATGAAGGTCATCCGCTCGTTGCCAACCAAGAAAATAGGGCGCCAAGTCTGTTCTGTCATTTACCCGTAGCTGAGATGGACGCCTTTCTCAAGGCTAAGAATATAACGAACAAGACTGGAATTCGTACTCGGCTCTTCGATTTCTCAGTCCAGGCCGTTATTTATTATAACGGTCTCAAAACCAAACATTCGGCATTTGATATTCGAAAGTGAGTGCCAATCGAAGTATTCATTCTTTCTCTTACACATGCACACACTCCCTCTGACACTCATTCTCACATACACGCACTCTGACACTCATTCTCACATACACGTACTCTCTCTCTCTCTCTGGCGCTCCTTCTCACATACACGCACTCTCTCTGGCGCTCCTTCTCACATACATGCACTCTCTCTGGCGCTCCTTCTCACATACACGCACTCTCTCTGGCGCTCCTTCACACACGCACTCTCTCTCTCTGGCGCTCCTTCTCATACACGCATCTCTCTCTCTGGCGCTCCTTCTCACATACACGCTCTCTCTGGCGCTCCTTTCACATACACGCTCTCTCTGGCGCTCCTTCTCACATACACGCCTCTCTCTCTGGCGCTCCTTCTCATACACGCACTCTCTCTCTGGCGCTCCCTTCTACACACACACTCTCTCTCTGGCGCTCCTTCTCACATACACGCCTCTCTCTCTGGCGCTCCTTCTCACATACACTCTCTCTCTGGCGCTCCTTCTCTACACACGCTCTCTCTCTGGCGCTCCTTCTCACATACACGCACTCTCTCTGGCGCTCCTTCTCATACACGCTCTCTCTCTGGCGCTCCTTCTCATCTCTCTCTCTCTGGCGCTCCTTCTCACACACGCACTCTCTCTCTCTCTCTGGCGCTCCTTCTCACATACACGCCTCTCTCTCTCTCTCTGGCGCCCCTTCACATACACGCACCTCCTCCTCTCTCTCTCTCTGGCGCTCCTTCTCACATACACGCTCTCTCTCTCTGGCGCTCCTTCTCACATACACGCACGCTCTCTCTCTCTCTCTGGCGCTCCTTCTCACATACACGCTCTCTCTCTCTCTCTGGCGCTCCTTCTCACATACACGCACTCTCTCTCTGGCGCTCCTTCTCACATACACGCACTCTCTCTGACGCTCCTTTTCACATACACGCACTCTCTCTGACA
The DNA here is from genome assembly GCA_903632075.3 of Acanthosepion pharaonis. Classification (NCBI taxonomy): domain Eukaryota; kingdom Metazoa; phylum Mollusca; class Cephalopoda; order Sepiida; family Sepiidae; genus Acanthosepion; species Acanthosepion pharaonis. The sequence continues at coordinate 198,889 of CAHIKZ030001257.1, forward strand.
CTCATTCTCACATACACGCACTCACTGGAGTGATTTCACAGTGGAGGCTTGTATTTGTACTCAGTCGGTCTTAAAATAGGTTCGACGTACAAAACTTTAGGAACTTGATATAATAGGTATTACGCAGAGTAATCTAGTTGTGGTCGCTGATACTTTTAGTATTCGACTAACTGTCGTCCAGCATCGACTGATTCACCGACTGACTGCCTTCTTACTCATACTACTCCTACTTATTATAGGTGGGAGAGTCTGTTAACTATAGAATAGGTGTGTTCCACTTTAACACTCTGACAGATATTCTCACATACACGCACACTATCTCTCACATACATTCACGGACACTCTTTCTCATATACGTAGACACTCACTCTCACTCACACTCGTTCTCACATGCATAGACACACACTCCTTCACACTTGTTCTCACATACACAAAATTTCACACTCATTCTCGCTCACTCTCACACACACGCAAATTCTCACATTCTGTCATACACGCACACGCATTCATTATCACACACATTCTCACACAAAGGAAACTATATAAATAAATATATAAAACATTAAAGCCATAGAATCTTATTCAAATTATTTATATTTCGGAGTTAAATAATCCATGGAGTTTGAACTGCCGTTAAATGAAATCAACCAACAATTCAACCCCCCTCCATTTACACAAGCTTGTACGAGAATTGACTCATTATTTCCCTTTCCTTCCCTTCGATATGTTCCTGTGAGTGTTAAATTTTCTAATCACGCTTTCCTCATTATGTATCCCAGAAATATCAATTGTATCTTTCTTATTCTTAAAACTTCCTCATTGTTTCCATGGACTGTCCTTGTTATTCACAGCATCCTTCTGTAAAAAGCCACATTTCTGTTGCTTCAATTCTCCTCTTAATCTGTGTAGAAACTGTCCAGTATTCACTGCCGTATCGGAAGATTACTATTACAACTTAGCAATTCAGCATTATTTTGAAAGAAAATAGATATTTTTCTTTCGGTTTCTTAATTACGATTTTGGAAGACATTCTCCTGTTCCTTAATGGGTCTTCGGATTTCGAATTTACAGTTTCCATTGTCTGTTATAACGCTTCATAAACAGTTAATTTACCCCACTTGGTTGATTTTAACATCTCCCGTTTGTAGCTCACAAAGTGTCTTCTCAAGCTTGCCGACAACTATATCCATTTTAAAAAGATCGAAATTGAAAGGAAAAAATGAAATTAATTTAAATTTCAATGCGCCACACTATTTTTAAACATTTAATCCCAAGCAAGACGGGAATGCTACTAGTACGCTGGAGGTTACAGAGGGAAAAAGAGAGAAAGGAATGGTTATAGGGAGGATAGAGGAAAGGACAAAAGATGAAAGGGATTCAAGAAGACAGAAGATGGTGATTGACGTTACATTTTAAATTTTGGAAGATAGTATTTATCAGGGAAGCAATTAAATGGAAGGGAGTTCTACAGACGAGGAGTACGAGAAAAGATACGGTTGAAATAGAATTATCGGTGGCACTTAGCTAATTCAACAGCAAAAATGAGTGGGACCTAAATGCCAGTCGAGTAGGATTCTTAAATTCATGCAGTCGGGGCACTAGGGAAAAAATCTCGTCAGAGCAGTTGCCATGGAAATATTTGTAGAAAAGACAGAGGGATGCCATCGGTGAAGAAATGATTGAAGTCGAGATGCCAAGACAGGGACGATTACATTATAGATCCTTTTGGGATTTTGTCAAGAACCTCGAGATGAATAGCAGGAGTACGAAACCAGATATGGCAGCAGTATTTAACGAATAGTCGATTTGTCAATGTGAAAGATGGACTCAAAAAAAAAAAATAAATAAATAAATAAAATAAACTTCCATCCCACAAACACATTCACCTAATTTGATTTATTTTGTTTTTTGGGGCTTTTTTTTTTTTCGTTTATTTTTTATTGTCGGGGGTGGGGGGATGTTTCTACTGAAAAAAAACCTTCTGCAAAAATATCGATTTTCTTATTATTTTTTTTTTTTTGGATAGCCTCCTTTAAACATTTATTTTATCAAGTTGTCTTTCTTGTTAAAAAAAAAAGACATCGAAGTATTTTCTTTTTTATTTTCTCATTCCTGTCGGCACAAATCCGTGCTTGTAATTGTCACTTCTGGACTTCGGGTCGTGTTTTACGTCTATAATTATGCGGGTTCAGGTCCATGTCTGAGTTAATGTCTATAAAAACGCCTGATGGGAACAAATGTAAGTTTGTCGTGTCTGGATTTGATGGCGTTCACTCGGGTAGGCATAGTTATTTTAATGTATGTAATGTGTTTTACGAATTCGATAAGAATGTCATGCTTTACTTAGGAGACAATTGGCTCGGGGGTTTTACGGCGCAAATTATTTTTGTTTCTAGTGCCATAAATGTGATGGTATTGGAATAGAGTCAGATAGAATTATTAACAGACAATGAGAAATCGAAAGTCGTCAGAATTAGATAAATATGAAGAAACTGGACTTAGATAGAAATAATTCAAAGCCAGACAGATATGAATGAACGGAGAATCAGATCAAAATTTGAAGAAACCAAGTTGCAAATATCAAAAGATTTGAACTAATATCACAAATCAAGAATTGATGCGGATATGTAAAAACAAACCCTACCAAAATATACCTACCTTAACAAAACTGTGTACAATACCTATCAAGGATGAGAAGAGGTTACGTGATGCCTATTCCTTGATTATATACCCTTCAGAATCAAGTAGTGGGAGAGCCTATAGAGTCTAGTGCTGGTAAATGTGAAAAAGGAAGACATTTTAAATATGTAAAAATATATACAATATGAAATAATCACTTTATTCAAATTAAATATAAAATTACATGTCTTCCCGCTATGGATTCCCGGAGCCCTCGCACATACCCCCCTCATTCTGCCCGCTACTGATGCCTAAACAATTAGGAAACACGAAATGGGGGAACCAAGCCGAGACGTGTAATAACAAAAACATCTTGAGAAAAAGAACAATAACCGAAGCTTCACGCCAAACGGGGTTTTGAGATATATCGTATTCGATTATGCCTTATGGCAAGCGTGGTTAGTCAGTCCCTGTTGCAGATGCCTGATAAGGTTTTGATGCTTGTGTTAATACCCACAACCAAGCAGACCTTAATTTCTGGGAAATATTACATCATCTGAAAGTACCAGTACACACTACCATGGCTAGGACCCTAACAGGTGCTAAAACTTCGGGTCATGGTGGACATGGGAACAGCAGCAATTAAGAGGTAATTCTATGCTCCTCAATAAAACCTCCCGATTAGAGTTCTTGCTGCTGGTTGTAGTTTATCGTCACATTCAGGTTGGTTGGTTGTTTTCAGTGGGTCATTTAATGCCAACAAAATTTTTGAAACAGATCCATAGCAATAGTTTGGTTAAAAAAAAAGGTGTGTATGTATACAGGTATATTTGAACCATTTTTTAATTACTCTTGTTTATTAGTATAATCCAACTTCTTTTAGGAAATTTACAGTCTTAGATGGTTTTATTTTTGTAAAAAGTGTTTTGTTTTTTGTTTTTTTAAATTACTCACTTGGTAATATTTTGTTCGCACTAGATCAAAATCTACAAACTCTAACAGTATGTGTTTCACTGTAAATTTCTCTTGGCATGTAGTGCATATTAGGGATTCTGTGACCTTTATTATATAATGGCGGGTGATGTAGGTTAATAATTTTTTATTACAAAGTATTTCTGGTATTAAAACCTATTTTTGCACAAGTTTGGGAGTTAACTATTTACCCATAGCTGGGATCATAACAGGTGCTACCACCCTGGTCAGGGTGGACTTGGAAACACCAGCAATTAAGAGGTGGTTCCACGTTCCTGAAAACCTCCTGATCAGAGGCCTTGTTGGACGTAGTTTATCGTCTTGCCCAGGACGCGGATGTAGTTTATCGTCATACCCAGGACGGCGTCACAATCAGGACGATTAGTAAAAAGTACAAACACGTTAAATATAGTGTGGGGTTCAACCTTTAAATATTGACGTCTCACGTATCTTGATGTTTAATTTACCTGAAAGCATTAAGCTTTCTATGTTTGTTTTTTTATTTGGACCCTTATTGTTTTTCATTAGACGACAGGAATAGGGATATGTTGTCTGATTCTGGACTTAAACACTTGTCATCGATAATTCCAAAATATTTTACTTTCTTTTTATGTGCCGTGTCCCTTCAGGATGTAGGTGATCATGGCCCTCCACTTTTCCCTATGCCTTGTAGCTATCAATAAGATTTGTCCTTTTGATACTTTCTGCAGGCCATGTTCTGTCATCCACTTGCTTAAGCCCGCTAGATATGTCATGCTTTGCTTTCCTTTGTCTCTCTTTCCCTCTATTCGACCTGTGAGTATCGGATTCTCCAAGCCCTTCTTTCTCATTACGTGTCCCAGAAATTTCATCTGCCTCTTCCTGATGTTCAGTATAAGCTTCCTCCTTTTTTGCATCCTCTCCAAAATCTCAACGTTGCTCGCACGTTCGGTTCTTGATATCTTTATCAACCTTCTGTAGAACCAAACCTCAGTTGTCTCGAGTCACTTCTTTGTCTTTGAGGAAACCGTCCAACATTCGCTGCCGTAAAGGAGGGCAGATGACAGCTCAGTACTCTTTTCTTTGTTACCAAAGAAATCCTGCTGTCCAAATACTGTGCCTAAATTTTGGAATTCGTCTTTGGCCATCCCAATAAGTCTTCGGATCTCAGCGTCGTATTTACCATCCTCTGTCAAGACATTTTATCTGGTTTAAATATTGTTTCATAGTACTGGAAACCTTGCATATACCTAAATAGTCGTAATTTTGATGGGAAAGAAATTTATTTAATTTTTATACCAGTTTTATTATTCAATCTGGGCTAAAAAAATTATTTCATAGAATTGGAAAGCTTATTCATCTATCAAGCACCATATTTTCTTTTCAAAATTTGTACTCTATTTTACTTTTTGTCTCAAGTACAACTCATGTCTTCACATCGAGATCTGAACTGTTCGCCCCGGTTAAACAGCAGACGACAATTAAGTTATTTTCAAACACCTCCACTGCGAAGTGTCTTAGACGTTTTACTTCATTGTCATTTTTTTTTTTAATTTCCTTTCATTTATCCGATACAAACAACTGTGAAAAGAATAAGTACACGGTATCTTAAATCCTTTTCTTTTTCTTCGACTGTGACATTTCGTGTTGTCTGTTTCGACCTTTGTCGTCGTTATAAAAAAAAAAAAAAAAAAGATTGGGATTATCCACCCCCCCCCCACAAAGCATCAAGCCTTTTCGCCATTTTTTTTTATACCTCTTAAGGAATACATTCAAGTTCGTAATTTCCGACATTCTCGCATAAAATTTGCCTGGGCATTTCTTTTTATGATTCTTCATCGCAAATCTTTCTTGGGTTCTTTCAGCATATTCTTTTTACACAGCCTTTTTTTGTTTTTTCTTATCTTTGCGTTTTTGTCGATATTTACGAAACTAAGCTTTCGATAGCACACGTTCAAAAAGCAGTGTCAGAAATTTGCGCAAAATGACGAACACACGTGAGAACATGTAGGTAGAAGATTCACAACTGATAAAAGGATTACTCAAAAAGTAATCTCTTTTAATTCCAACATTTTTTATAGAGTTTCATATGGCTCACACCAGATGTTACTAAAATAGACTTTACAATCCGTATTCTTTAGGAAAACCATGTATATCGGTGGGTTGACCTGGGAAATAACCTCCTAGCGAACAAGTGTAGATCCGAGGGTCACTCGATGGTAGTGGCCACCTTCGAAATATAAACCCGTCACCAACCCAGCCGTGCTTAAATAGTGCCCGCAGAGCTAAAACCGTGGTAGATATATATATGACGTAATTCTCTGTTCCTATTCTATAAATATTTTCATATAAATGTTCTGGTGATCATGCCTCTTTGCTTTGTAAATTTAATCGCAGTGCTAGTACAGTTGAACTGGCTCGAATCAGGTAACCGTAAATTCTATGCTAACAGTTCTTTCCCTCGCTTGTGAAAATCACCTGAGCTCCTTACTTTTCATGTAAATTTTGATCTTCAAAAATGTAAATGCGATATCAAAATTTACCTTTTTCTTTTTATAATTCACGTTCTTTCTCGTCCGGTTTTTTTATTTTTTTCATATTTTTCTCATTGCGGCTTAATGGCTATATTTCCTAATATGGAGTGAAATTATATATATATATATATATATATATATATATTCTTTTATCCACATTTCATGGAATAAGTCAGACAATGTGCTTTGATTTAGTTTTTTATACAATTTCTCTATGATGCTGTTATATTTGTTTTGTCAATAAGTATGTTACGAATATTATGATGCTATTATATTCGGGACAACACAAATATAATAGCATCATCTACATGCTAAAAACAATGGAAGTCTTATTAATAAAACCAAAAAAAACACAACACTTAATAATATCACCTATGAACATGGACACAATATCTTGGCCGTGTTTTGAAAAATGAAAACATTATATAAAGACATATGCAAAAACAAAAACTATTTCTTATTTAACACTTAAAATATTTGATTCTTGAAAATCGCTAAATATATAACCGAAAGCCCTCGAATAAATAGAAAAATTGGAGGTTTTATATAATCTATCATCTGAAAAGAAAAAAAATTAGAAATTGTATAAAAAACTAAAACAAAGCTCCTTCTCTGTCGTATTCATATATATATATAGGAGCGGGGAAGTAATGGATAGTGCCTTGGATTAAGAAATGAGAGAGCCGAGTTCGAATTCCAGTCGATTCCATTATATTAACTTACGGGCTAATACCCTTGGGAAAGGTATGAATCGTCTTCTTCTTCTCCCCCCCCTCAGCTATGGGTAAATAACCGGACAGACTGGGTTCTATAGCCTTGGATGGCAACTGGTCTAGGAGAAGAACCACTCTGAATTCCAAACTTGCTGGGTGTCGTTTAGTGACCTTGTGGCACGTAGTACACCAGGTCTCTGTATTCAGCCCTTCGAAAAGTGTGGATGGTCCTGCACGAAACCTTCACCACTATAATCAAATCTCATGTGCAGTTGTCGGTTTCCTGGGAACTGATCAGCTTCTCCCTCACACGTCGAATTCGACGGGAGAGTCGAGTAATATATATATATATATATATATATATAACGCCCACCTAAAAAGGAAATAATAAGTGTATGTAACATCCTGACGTGATGTCAAAATCCGCGTTTGGAGGAAAAGAAACACATATACACACACACACACACATCCAATGGGCGAAAGAAATTGACGTAAATGTTACGGATGCGAGATGAAGTGTCGTGTTTCCATGAAAGGTTTAAGAATAAAGTTACCCGAGTAAAACCTGAACAATAAGGCTAAATTGTACACAAATCTCGGGATTCCAAATGCAATTGGCAATGTATTCTCTTTTTCTCTCAATCTTCTTTCGTCTTTTAATGAGGGCATGTCTACCCTTCTTCCTAGAAGTTTCTTGGTTGCTTTTAATCGTGGACCAAGTCAGATATCTCACTTCATCAACATTGAGAAGACAAGTCTTGTTCTGGTAAATTGATTCGGTAATTATATAAGTTTTTAGATAAACCACTTTGTAAGGTGTGGCCTGTACTTGTGAGTACAATTCTTTCTATTTCTTTAAGGCATGGACTATCAAGCATTCCTTCAATGAGTCTATTGGAATCTTTTCCTATCAATCCGAGTGCTCCAACTATAAATGGATTTACTGATGTCCACATGTGCCACATTTTTGAGATTTCGATTTCCAGGTCCTTTTATTTTGATAGTTTTTGAAGATCCTCAAAGATATGTTGCAGTCTGCAGGAGCTGCCATGATAATCAGGCAAAGTTTGTCTTTGCAGTATCTAATCCCGATGTCAGGGCGATTAGCCTTATTATTGTTGTCGTTATCTGCAAATTGCCACAGTAGTGGAGTGATTTTTTTCAGTGCTTTCTCAGTGGTTCAGAATTCACAGGTTTCTTTCTCTTAAACTAGGTACCCACAAACCTGAACCGTCCTGGACGATAACATTCATCCACGTCCTAGGTAAGACGATAAACTACGTCCTCTGATCAGGAGGTTTTGAGGAGCGAAGAACCCCTTCTTAATTGCTGGTGTTCTCAGGTCCACCCTGACACTGGGTGGTAGCACCTGTTAGGGTCCGAGCTATGGGCAAATAGTTAACCTCGAAACTGGAGTAAAAATAGGTTTTAATACCATAAATACTTTGTAAAAAAATTATCAGCAATAAATTTTTGAAGAAAAAAACTATTACAAGCAATACGTTTTTGAAAAAAATATTACCAGCAATACATTTTTGGAGGAAAAATTATTACCAGAAGTACATTTTTAACAAAACAAAATATTACCAGCAATAAAAACTTTCTCGGCATTAAATAACACATTAAGGTTGAAATGCCGTAAATCACAAGAAACCAAACCAAACCACAAAGATGGAGGACCGAGACTACTCTGCTATTTAATCCATATCTGGTGGGGAAAGATGAGATAGATTCATGCATCTGTTAATGGGAAGATAATGTAACTGATTTAGGCTGAAATTACTTCTGATTGCTGCTTCAACTTTCCGCACAATATCTGTTAATCTATCCACGCTTCCTGAGGAGATGCAAATGGCGTGGAAAACATAAGGTTGATGAAAGATTCCTACATTTCGTCAAAATCTTTTATTCATAAAAATTGACGACGTCTGTATTGAGTTATCAACATATATCCCTTGTCTATTATAAGTTTATACCCTCTATAATTAAATAGTAATTATGTCTATGATCATATAAGAATGTAACATTGAAACGTTCAAGTAAATAGTATTACTTAATTCAGCAATAATACTAAGAAACTGCTGGAATATTAATAAGAATTTCTGCCATTTGATCCCTAGTAAATGCTATTCTTTATTTTATTATAATGTCATGACACTTAAGGGGATAAGCGATCATAACTCACAATTAATTGTTTTCTTTTTTATCTGTGAATTCTCATTTATAGTTGGAAGATGTAATGGGATAGTTTTCCCATTTCCTTCTTAACGATTCGTAATTAGGAAAATTTCTCCTTTTATACTGGATATTATCCGAAGTTAGCGACCCAGTCTATCCTGCTATTTAATTACAAGACGTGATGAAGAAAAGATGGATTTATGCCTTTACCAAGTGTAAGAAAATGAAAGCAATAGACTAGGCTTGAATTTGAACCCGGCAATTTTTATTTTCCACGACAATATCCATTATCCTGTTTGCACTTTTATATGCTGTCTTTTCAGAACATGGATTTCTACGTCTTCTCTCTTTTATTGCTCTGAATAACATTCGATTTCTTTTCTTTCATTTTTCGTTGTTTTTTTTAATGTCCATTCAACCAACTCAATCATTTTCTCTTTATCATAATTTTTTCTTCTACAATTTTTTTTAAAACTTTGATGACGTCCCTCTTGTAGTTGTATTCTTCAAACTCCTCCTATTTCGCGAACCACGAAATGTATCCCCCTGACTTTTCCCTTGAAATTAATTCTCATTTTCAAAAGTCCCTTACGGATTTCTCTCTTAAACGTGTACATTTTTTATGAAACGGCACTAAATTTTTTTTCTGATGGCATCCTTGTATCAATCCTTCAACTTTGCAATGAGGTGGCGTGCAAGAGAAGAGCCCAGCAGTCCGTATTCTCTCTTCTCATATCCTTAAATACAACAAAGAGAAAATTACAACAATACAAAAATGTTGTTCTCTTACTTTAGCATACTCAAACTGGAATAAAAACATAAAAAGAAAATAATTGTTGCAAGAGGAAAAACATTTAAGAGAAATTATTTCTTTCAGGTTCCCATGGGTCAATATTAGTCAAAGACATAAAAAAATCTCTTGTTGATTTGGGATATCAAGGGATTTCAATCAATTTGATCTAAAGTCGGTAAAAAGAGAGAAAAACAGAATTGGAAGAGACGTCCAATGGAAATGAAGGGTAATTTAAGCAAATCTGATTTTTTTTTTTTTAAACCAATAAAAGGTTAATGATTTTTGTGGAAGAATAGACTGGTACATTTTCCCGCGAAATTTTTGCCTTTTAGCGGGAGTTTCGCCGATGAAAAATCACGACACGAAGATTATTAGTGTTACCGGACTTTAAATATTCAAATGTTGTACGCATGCGTGTAGATAGATATTGACAGAGGGGGGAAAGAAACAGACGAGACTAAGCCGAGTTTGAATGCCATGAAGTCGTTGAAAGAATAAAATTAAACGGACAGGAAAAGGGAGATACAGTGTAACCCGGATATAAGAGAACCCCGGATATAAGAGAGATTTTCTCTGGTCCCAAATTAGAGCCTGTGTTAATGTATATAAATTAGACCAAACCCGGATATAAGAGACTTCTTCTCCGGTCCCGACAACTCTCTTATATCCGGGTAACACTGTATATTAATTCGATGGCAGTCTTCGTACGTTCAGTGGTTGTGCTAGTGGTAGGTGTTTAAATACTAACCAAAAGTTTGAAAGCAGATTTTAAAGGAAGGCTCTGATTATTAAGATGCCTGATGAAAGAAAATTTCTTGTTTGTGGTTGTGGATTAAATATCGTAAAATGTGTGTGTGTGTGTGCGTGCGCGCACACATTATATAAAGCAATGTGTTATTTTATTTCATAGTTACGCCACTTACCTTCCTATACTTAGAATAAAACTGAATGTCTATTTAATATCAGGAGATATTACCCGAAACTAATAAGCCAGCATGCCTCTTGATACCATCAGAAAATATTAATAAGTAGAAAGAACAAGTTGCATATATATACCCGGTGTAACAGCAAAATTGTCCAATTGTTAGAATAAGCTATACAATGTTGTATCTTAGAAATGATTAAAGATATTTTACTGGCTTTCTCCGAGATTTTTATAACACTATTTTGACACTACTTTGAGAAATAAGAATTTATAATTACTTTCTAAGCTTAACAGAAGTATCGTGATGAAATCGATCATAAACGAAAATGATATGTTCATCATTAATTAACCATAGCTAAGGATCGGAAGCTCACGAAGGATTGAAATAAAATATATATGCATTATTCCAGAATCATTTTCCAATTTATTCAAGATGATCTTCGCCCTCTTTAACCTTCTAACTTTCTGTCCTGATGTAACAAGTTGCCTCGCCGGTTTCAGCTACGATTTCATTTTCAAGTGAAAAAACTGCACTTTGGACTGTCATAACTGAAACTCCTCTCTCACGTGCCAAACATCTTACGAATTGAGTTGGATCTTTTCTAATTGGTATCTTTAGCTCTATGTTGAAATTATCACCCCTTTTGCTGTTGAGAACTCATAATCCAGTTTTCCTCTTTACTGTTCCCTCTTTTTAAAACTTAGTCACCGTTCTCTTGACGGTTCTCGTATGGACATTGAAGATAGAAGACATAGTAGGAATATTGGTACTACTAATGAAAGCCTGAATGATCTTTTTCCTCTTATCATTGCTCAGTTAGGAAGACACAAAACGATTTTAACCTGTTCCATTTCTAGCTGAATAACTCAAAGAGTTTTTCAGTGATTCTTAGAACAAATGGTGTCAAGATGGCTAAACGCCTTATGTGAAAACCTAGAAAAACCTCAATCAGTTTAGCGTTTTTTTTATATTAAACATTTTGTGGGATGGACAATTGTCCCATGCTGTTAAGCGATTTGGATAATTTTGCTGTTACGTTGTTTTTCTCTAGATTAGTGTATAACTTTATCAGAAAGATATGTAACAAATCAAAATTGTTTATGGATTAACGTTTAGAGGACTAGGACAAAAATGTCTCTGACGAGGACTTCAAGAAGTAGCTGAAGCGATACAAAAGTAGGCTGAAGTGGGAGACTCCATATTTTAAGTATTTGTTTTAGTTTTTTTTTATTGTTTTCAAATAAATAAATGCCACTCCTGAATAATTCACAAAACTTCTGCAGTGTAACATGAATACGTCCTGTGATGTCATATAAACAGCTAAAGAACTAAATTAAAAAAATTGCTTCTCAATTCACACTATTTTTTTTTAATCTAAAAATAATCCGCTGTAAAAAGATTCGATTTGTGTTGTTCAGAATTGTTTATTCTTACAAAAGATATTTATTTGAGCAGTAGAACCAAAAGTGTCTGTGTATTTGTTTTTATTTTTTTACAAGAAAAACCCGGACACGAAAAAGCAAATTCATCAGTCGCCATCTTAAAATCGTCTGAATATACTGCAAAGAAATTTGTACACATTTTTCTGTCTGAAATTATCGATGCAAGAACGGTTATGCCAAAGTATCTCTGTAAATGTTAAATACTCATGTTTTTATTTTATTTTATTCAATGCATTTTTTCCAAAGAATAACTTGGTATAAGAATTCGTTTTAATTTCTGGATAAATTAATTTATTTTTCATTTATAGCTTTATATGTAAAATATCTATTTGCATAACTGCGTGGATTGAAATGTCCTTCAGACAAAAGGCTTCTTTTTTTTCTTAATTTTAAATCCGTAAGACTACGTCGAGGTGGCAATTTGAATTGATTGGTTCTTATTTTCGTCACTGGTTACATTTCCATGATTGTTTTTTCTTCGTAATTTTTAATTTGTGCTATTTGAAAATTAATTACATTTCTCCCGTCTCATTCCAAGCCACTAATTCGTCGTGTCAATTATAATGGCGTCGCCCTCCCCGTAAGAGAACTATTTCCAGCTAAATCTCGCCGTAAATGGACAACGGTGAGCCGAGGGCAGCATTAATATTATATCACGTGGAAATATGCAAATTAGACACTTTTAATTGTACCCCTTGCGGATACGACACAAAACTACTAAATCGGAGGAAGTTTCTATCATCATTACAGGGTGGTCCGAAAGTTCTGTCATTCCTTAATAAAACGTAATGCGAACAATAGAAGTAGTAATATACTAATACAAAGCACATGTGCTGGATTCAGGTATTCACGTTGATTGACCTTGTCCCACACCCAGAAGGTCCGTACGAAGACAATCGTTTTCGTGGCAGCCATCTGAAATAGAAAATTATATTATTTATAGGTGACAAAACTTTCGGACCACCCTGTAATTTGAAGACGATTACAATATTTTTCTTCTCCCATCCACCATTTTCTGCACCGAGAACCGCAATGTTACCTGAACATATCTTTTTTCTGCTCTCTCGATTTCACGTCCCTTAAACACGGGGTTAAAGGACGCATGGGGGCACCACATTTTCTACAGCCGGAAAAGCAGAGCAAGATAGCCCAACCATCTCGAAGCTGGTTTGGATTCAGTTTTCCTTCATCTATACTGGTTACCAACCAAAACTATAAATCCCAGTGGTATTCGCCCATAGCGATAGATTCATACCATTCTTAAAGGTATTTGCGCGTAAGTGAATACAACGAATTCAAGAGAAATTCGAACACTTCTCTGATTTCTTAACCTGAGTTGATTTTCATTACACCACCGCGCATCCAATTTCTCTGCTCTACTCACATCAAAAATTTACTCTGTGTGATTTTTTTTTCTTTTATACAAACTCTGCACCTTTTCTAGGACAATAATACACATTTTCTTTCTTCTAAATATTTATTCTAAGCACCTCCTGTGTATTTTTTATTCTTTTACCCCAAGTAATGAAAAGATACCACAAAGGCACAGCGGGGGGGTGGATACAGGGAATGAAATAGACCCTGGCTAGCACCCAGGAAGTGACCTCAATTGCACAGTTGCCCAAGGAACATCGCGAAAGAAATGAATTACGACCAAGAAGCTTAAATATTTCTCTAAATAAAAAAGTGGTTGATTTGCGCAAAAACTTTACCCACAGCTTTTATCAAAATGTTTTCAAGGAATACCTGTGTTATTACGGTATCTGAGCTTTATTTGGCAGAAAACCACAAGTATAGGGTACCCTGTGAGGATCCAGTTCCTTAGACCAACTCAGACACTCTTGCAAGCCATGATACCACACCGAGGCGCTCTGTACGAGAATAATGTTGAACGTCGAATGAGGTGAAAACTAATGTTTAATCAGGTTTTTTTTATTATTCCCTCTCTTGACAGAATTTGAAATTACCTGTGTGCCTCTCTTATGCCCAGGACGCATTTGTTAACTGCCCTATTTAATGCCTAAATATTTGCCTGATTAAATCAAGGGATATATCGAGACTTGCGTACAGCAACACGTTATTGCATTAAAGAAGCAATTTATGACAGAGAAAAAATATTTGCATTTGTGTGCCCCCTTAGAAATGTGTCAATCTGGGAATTTTCGGATGCGTTGAAGCTTATAATAGCTTTATTTTATTTTCTTGTATTGGATTTACGTTGGGAAAAATTTAGGGTTAATCTCAAGGGAGAGTGTATGAAAAAGTTTCCAAAAGTTAAATATCCTTTTTTTTCCCCCCAGTTGCTCCTTCTCTCGATATAGAAGTTTGGATTTTTGCTGTGTGTTAGTTTCATTCAATCATAAGTTTTTAATTTAACTCACAAGTGTGAGCAGACTAGTCTATATTGGATGATATTTATTCATGACAAAAAAAGTCTACGTTCTCAAGCCGGTATTAAGAAAAAGAGTTGATTAAGGATAAAAGCTATTAACTTATAGTTCCTTTTACGTATGACCCAAACAAACAATATTTTTTCTCATTCTTGACAAGAATGCATTCTTTTCCCTGGTTTCTTTCTTTGTACCACCATGATTAAAAAGGAACTCTCCTAAAACACAGGCAAACAAGTTTTCGTAAAAGAACTACGTGTAATTTCCAATTTGTGTTAACAATGTATGTACGAGAATTTTTTTTTTATTTTATTCAGTCTAGGAAACTAAACATCGTTTTATTTCTGTCTTCATATTGGAACTTGATGTTGGCTTTCTCTAGATTCCATACGTTCAGAAAGTCTTGCTTCTTTTACAGTTTTTAGACTTTGCAGTAGTTCATGAGTTTTTCAAAACGTTCCCTGGTAAGTTAGTGATATAATGGAATATGCATACACCTGTGTTCCCCCTCACTGGAATATGATTGGCTGGTGCCCGTCATAAATACCGACGGACGTGTAGGTACGAGTGTCAAGAGCCTTAGTCTGAGAGCTAAGTCTATAACGACGCCCATTGGACTACGCCATTGTTCTACACTTCTTAGCTGCGACTACGACGCGTACCAGTCGATTACTGCTACCATATTCTACTTGGTTATAGTAGCCAAAACCACTTAGCTACTTCGTTCAAATATATCCCTTTCCGGGACATATCAGTTAGCGACAGCTTTCTTCTGTTTCTCTTCGCAGTGAGAATTAAATTCTCTGAACACTCCTTCCCCATTATATGTCCCTAATAGTTGAACTGTTTCGTTCTACTTGAAAAAAACTGTTCATTGTTTTTCCTTTAATGTTTGGTTATGTGTTCAAGGCTATAGTGATCTTTCTAAGCGTATCTTAGATTTGGCATAAGGCTGAAATTATGGAGCAACCAATGAGGATTGAACACAGTCGTAATTGATTAAGCGATACGAGCTTGCTAACTATTATGCCAAATCGAAATGTCCATATTTGTTACATGCTATGTCAGTTAATAATATTCTCAAAATGAATCTGAGATGGTCGTCTCTCAGTCGCTTCAAATCTTTTCTTTCTTTGTAACACAATTGTCCAGGCTTATTGCCATCAATAAAATTGTAACTAAGGTTGCTCATGTTGACTTGATAAAACGAATACTTGGAGCACTATATATATATATATATATATATATATATATATATATATATATATATAATGATACGAATTTTTCCGTACGCCCAATTGAATGCATTACATGAGACCGGAATTAAAATTGGAGTTCAGTACGTAAATGAAGAAAAATTGCTGATGCATTTCCTCGTTATTTCCCCTTTGGTGACGCTTCAAGTACAAGCGATTAAATTTTGCAATATGTGTAAGCGATAATCCACTGATCCACTGTGAACAGGATGCGCGCGTAACGTAGGGGATATCGCCACAGAAAATGAGATGGACTCCAGACGAGACCGTTTCTGGAGCTATCGCACAAATACCGTTTAAAATTATGAAACCATATCTCCCCGACTTCCCAGGCAGCGGCTAATATCAAAGCAAACTGGGCTGTCGAGCATTGTGCCTCATGGAAAATGAAAACTCAAAGTTCAAAACTGGACAAAAGAGAAATAGACTCTGTCAAGTTGTCTAGCTAGATCACTGCAGTTAGTGCTACAGCACCCCTGTTATTCTTATGGATTATTGATTGATTCGTATTTTTACGGATATTTTTTAACTGTACGGTTCACCCTGTACAAGGTCCGGGGGGGCACTCGCCCCATTAAGAGACAATTTATACAGGTAGGAGGGGAAGATAACAACTAACTATAGACTTGAACCCACTGAGGGTTATTTAATGATTATACCTATTTCTTATTGTAAGAGGTCGCTAGCATTACCCACTGATACCCCTTCTAAGCACTGGCCATTTTGACACTGTTTACATCGAAGGGGAAACAAGGTTTCAGCGTAATTTGACCGAAAGCATCTTGTGCCATGACGTGAACATCGTGTGAGAGTGAAACTCGAGTTACGTCCAGAGCCATTCTTTCATAGGATTTAATGCAGTTAAGTCTCTTTTTCTTTTATTTATTTATTTATTTTTATTTTTTTTGGGCTCGGTCTAGTCAATCTAGGCTTCGAATACGTTACTGGGTTGATAAGTTTGCCTTCAGGCTGTATTTATTTTTTATTTTTATTTTTATTTTTTTTTTTTTTTTTTGGCTCGGTCTAGTCAATCTAGGCTTCGAATACTTTACTGAGTTGATAAGTTTGCCTTGAGGCTGTTTTTATTTTTTATTTTTTTTGGCTCGGTCTAGTCAATCTAGGCTTCGAATACTTTACTGAGTTGATAAGTTTGCCTTTAGGCTGTTTTTATTTTTTTTTTTTTTTTTCGTTCTTCTTCAGTATTTTAATTTTTATTCAAAACTGTAACTGGATAAATATTTAGGATTTGGAAAGTTTTCCCTTGTTTCCATCAACGGTTTTTGTTATATATATATAATATTAGTGATCAGTATATATATTTCCAAAAGGATATAAATCTGTTAGAAACAGAGCATTAATTATTCTTAAAAAAAACACACTAAAACTTCATAAGGTAATAATTTATTTCATTAGGGTCGTAAAAACGGCCCCAATTTATCAGACCTTCAGATCCAAAATGAAACAGAAAATATTTCTCCAGGTTTAAATAACAAAGGAGAAATATTTTCTCTCTCCTTTTGGATATGAAGGCCTAATGAATTGGGACTCTTGTTACGACCCTAATGAAATAAATTATTATCTCATGAAGTTTTAGTGTTTGTGCCTTTTATAAGTATAATACGCACGCACACACACACATATATATATATATATATATATATATATATATATATATATATATTGTGTGTATTTGTTTATATGTACAGAAAATAAGTAATTAAAATTTATGTCTCCTTATTTCTTTCTTTTGCAGGTAAGTGTATGTTTCTGTTGCAAGCCTCTTTCGTCTGCCATTCTAAAACGGAAAATCTCGAATCTTTCTCCAACGCATGGGTAAGTTGATGTCTTGTCAGAATTACTGAAAACGACCAAAAATTAAATCTAATACGATTCAAATATTTTTTGAAGATTAAAAAAAAGCGGTGAACGTTAAAATACGAAAGAACATTTAAAAAAAAATAGAATAACTGCTTTAATCTCAGAGATCCAATATGGACGTCACTGCTACTAAAAATTATCCAGAATTCGGCTGGTTAAGCGAAAGCGATCGATACTTTAAAATCAAATGAGAGACAGACAAAATAACTGACGGGAAAGTGTAAAAAAAAAAATCGGTGTATATTCGTGGAAAGGGTTTAAACTATCTGTTTAGATGAAGAGAGTCATTAGGTTTATATTGAGACCTTTCAGAGTAACATTTTGATCCGGGACTTCATTTGTTAAGCAGAGCTCTTTCTTTCCTTCTTTTATTTCTTCTTTTCTTTCTCCCTTTTTTTCTTTCTTTTTCTCCCTTTTTTTCTTTCTTTTTCTCCCTTTTTTTCTTTCTTTCTCCCTTTTTTTCTTTCTTTCTCCCTTTTCTTTCTCTCACCTTTTTCGTTTTCTCGTTCTGTTCTTTTCATTCTTCATCTGCTTATTTAATGGTAATATTGCAAAATTTAACGATATTTTATATCAGCATTTATTTTTTTTATTATTTAATCGAATTGAAATCCGAAAAAGTAAATTCTGAAGAGCCCTTAAATGCCCCGGTTCTTAATTAAACACTGAAATATTTGAAGATGTTTTTAAATTCTCAGAAGTTTTCTCATTTTTTAATCGTTAACGTCTTCTCTCTTATGTAATTTTTAACAGAACCTTTTTCTGCTTTTCTCTTTAGATCCCCTTTTTAGACGATTCATTCTTCAGCCCTTGAAATAAACTGCGATAATTTAGTATAAAATCTCCAACTCTTCCGAGATTTCCAGGAAATCAATTAAACTCTACATTACCATTTTGATCGCAGATAAATTCATTGTTTGGTATTAATTCATTTACATTAGCTGTAATATATCTAATTTCTCGTGTGCTGTGTCTTTTAAGATCGTGAGTGCTTATGGCTCTCCGCAATTTCTTGTTTTCTGTTGCTCGAAGTAACTTTTTATCTTTTATCATTCATCATTGCTATCATGCGCTTTATTCTATGCATTTACTCGACCACTAAAGTGAATTACTTACTGTTTTTCCTTGCTTCTCTTGCCTTTGTCCTGTGGGTGTTAAATTCTCCAAGTCTTCTTCTTTTTTTTCCTTTTGTGTCCAAAAGATTTTATTCTCTTCCTGACTGTTAGCAACATTTTTTTTTCTTATAGTTTCTGTCGCGATTCAAACTTCCGTATTTCTCATATGCATTGTTTTTGGTATTCCCAGCATTGGCCGGAAGATCAGCTTTTCAATTCTGTTCTTCATCTGTAACGAACTTCTCAATCATGTACTGCCGTATAAAATATCGGTTACTGAAGGACAATGTAGGATTCTTGTATCCCATTTTTAACAGCAATTTTCAATCTCCGAGAAAAAGCAAACAAAATGGTTTTGTTAAACAAAAACCAGACTAACAATAACGTTTTCAGTGGCCTAACGAGTAGGCGTCATACAGGGAAGACGAGATCTCCTGGTATGGATGCAGTTTCGACGAAATATACACATTCGCTGCTTGCTTGGCTGTTTGAAACCTTACACAAGGACAGTTGTTAGTTACCATTAGAAATTGATATATAGGACTAACTATGATTGTTTTTTTTTTATATAGGAACAAAGCGTCGCTGCCGACACTTGATTTTGAACATAAATCGCCAGCGAACAAAAACAGGCGATCCCATTGTTGAATTAAGTAGACCATGTAACCATAGAGGAAACGCATATGTGGGGGTAGCGTGTGTCTAATTGATCGCTATCTCTAGTCTATCCTCTATACTATATGAATCACCATTTTTATTTTATCCTTCATTAATATATGGACCGCTATACGGGTTATCGTGCAAGTACTATTAGTGCATCTCACACCAGTATTGTTCAACGGCGTTAATATAGTTGTATTTCTGATTACAAAGTCTCTACTATAACGAGCATTATGAAAGTGACAACGAGTATTCGTTGATATTGCAAAAGTGGCAACGAGTGTTCGTTGGCATCACAAAAGATTTATTTTGGCAAATAATATTAAATTTAATTAAACTTTCACTGCTTCCTTGGATATTTTATTCTTTACTTAAGGCCATCTCGCTTTTTGTTTCGAAATACCTTTAGAAGTATCTTTTATACGACTTCGTATGTTTTATTTTGGTAAAAAAAGTATATTTGAAGATCTTATTAAATCTTATTAATATGTGTTTTCTAATAGGATTTCTCGAATATTGAAGGGGTAGACGAAAATATATAAATAAATAAATAAATATACTATTTAATAAATAAACGGAAGTCTACTGAAATACGAGTATCCACGAAAACTAACATTTGAAGTAATAAACATTCTCTTTGTTTACGTTTGGATACGAAATATTGCAGGTATGAATAAAACCTAGAGATTCTATGCTGGAACGAGTTTCGCTTGAAAGCCGTAAATTTGGTCTCACGTAACCGACTGCTCTTAGTGGCTTAATTGTTGCACGTTAGTTTTGAAATTTCTGGCCTTTTTTTTGTGATTTTTTTCTAAATTTCTTTCTACAGCTGTAGCGTAATTAAGCTGTGTTTTTATTAAAGACTAGCAGTAGAGCACGGTGTTGCCCGGGGATGTAACAGTAAGAGATAGATCAAGTATCGACCATCATAAAGACTGAAAAATAAAATTGACAAAGATTATTGTTTAAGGTTGACGGGCACGCATGCCTTAATTAGTTTTAATTTTTTTTTTACGAACTCAAACAAAAACATTGTTTTCAACCGTTATGAGTCTACCGATTGAATAGAATTTAATTATAAAGAATTGTCTTGTAAATGGAATTTTTTAAGCATTCTGAACGTAAAAATAAAGAAAAAGTGTGCAAGACAATAAGAAACACTAACTGCCAAAAAAAAGGTGAAGTTTTTTTGAAATCGGTTGAAAAATGTAGGAAATCCGATCCCATATATAAACGAACACACAAACAACCAACATGGGTTTTATAATAAGTATAACTCGATACGAGTTGTCCTCCTTTCATTAATGCCTCTTAATCATGTTTTCAAATTGATTTAGTGCAAAAACAATTGTTTTTTAAATTTTTGGCGCTGTCAGAACCACCGCAAGCTAATTTTACGTAGTCCTGTGAAGTTTTGTTGAAATCGGTTGAAAAATATAGGAAACCCGATCCAGTATATAAACGTACAGACACGCACACGCACACACACACACACACACAATCTGCGTTTTATAATAAGTAAGATCTTGTATAATTCGTAATTTTGGGGGAAGATTTCCAAGCAACGACAAACGATATTCCATGCAAACAAAAAACAGACTATCATTATTGCCATGTCCATGTATTGTTTAATATATTGTAATGTTATTGTCATCTTTGATGATGCCTTAAGTAAGCCGAAAGCTTAGATGGGATTAAAAACATGTATCAATATCGTGTTTTTCTTTCGTCTTTCAATGATAATGTTATTAAGCTTATCAGACGGTATGAAAGGAATTTACATAAAATAAATAGACAAAACTTGTCTATATTATTTTATATATATATATATATATATATATATATATATATATATATATATATATATTAAAATGACAATAGGAAAACTGTAGTTATTGCTGACGCGTTTCGGCCAATGTGGACTTTCTCAAAGCAAAAAACGAAATGAATTTAATTTAAGGAAAGTAACTAATAATAACAAAAAACCGAATGTTCTTAGCAACTGGAGGAATGTAGAGAACGCTATTTTCATATTGTTAACTGAAAATAACGTCAGTTATTGTCACGTGTGGAGAATATTGTCATAACTGTGTTGGCGGATTCAACCATTTTCTTTTGATTTAAGATAATCTGATAATAATAATTTTTCTTACATACATATATATATATATATATATATATATATATATATATATATATATATATATATATATAATGTATATATGGGTAGCCTACAGGGAATTTTGAACTGAAGTCTTTATTTTATCTACGATGGTAATCGTTTCATTCTACTGCCCATGTCTAGGGTTATCATGTAATTCTTATTGCTATTACTACTATTATAATATTTGCATATTTCTTACCAGTTTCCACTGAGCCCAAATACACAATGTGAATGTCTTAAAATATGACTCACCTTCCAAAACCGATTCTATTCTTAGTAACGATTTTCTCTTAGACTGACGTACACCATAAGAAGACTCTCCAAATTTTCTTTAGCATTAAAATGAATTATTAATAAAATGTCTTCTGTTCATTTAGAACGCAACGGAATTTTTGAAGATTGCTCAGTTTCATGGTAATGCAACCCTAAAGTGGTCACAAATTTTAAGTAAATGTAAACAGTGCAGACACTCGAATCCGAAGATGCCAGCCTACTAGCCTAGTTAATCCCCATTGTAGACGCCTGCTTAGGCATATTTGTGTTTGTTAAACACCCACTGAGTCTACCTGTGGTTTATACTTCATCTATAACTTAGTTACAGTTTCCGTGAGAGCGCACGCTGTGTAGCGTGATGAATAGTCTGGAAAAGGCCAGACCACTCAAACCCTCGGTCACGATGACTTACGGCTAACACATCTACCGATGGCTCCTGAGGGTTCTGTCTACTCATTTTTTTCTCAAAAATCTTGGTATGGTTTTCAGGCACTCGCCTCTTCTGGTATCATTCGAACGTTCTCGTCCCTCGGTTACGTGCCTATTCACCAATTCTACGGCATCATGAAATGGCATTTTGTCATAAGAGACAATACAGTAGTCGACTTTTCGAATTGTGGAATTGTTTTCTTAAAAGAATGTGTGTAAAAACGTTCTACTTAACAAAATTACAAATTGGCATTGTAGTAAATTTCATTGGGATGTGTTGGTAACCTAATACCAACTCAAAAAGTAAAATCTGCGAGACGAATTCAAAATCAGACCTAATATGGTGCGTTGTCTTTTACACCAGTGCCCTTGTATGAATCCAACTTTTTTTTTTTCGATTACCCAGCTGTAAATTAGAACGTCGACTGGATCCCCTCTCCTTGGTTGATAGCAAATCAAAGAGAATGGTTACGTAAAACAGTAAAGAAGGATACGATAAACCATTCCGCTGTCATTCCGAATAATTCATAGAGAATGAAGAAATTGCATATTTATAATTGTCTGCGTTCTAAATTTACAAGAAATGAAAAAAGTTCTTGCTTTGAATCAACCGAACCCAGAGACCTAGAATGATGTTTCCCAGGCGGGATTCACCGTCTGTCCGATCTCTTCCATACTGGCCCTTGTTTATCCACAATATACCCTGTATTAAAATCAGTCTTCAATAGTTTTAAGCCACCCTTGATCTTGAAAACTGTGTGCATGACAAACTGTATATGATCGTTTAAAATAATATCAATAGGACATAACAATACGTAATGGTATTCGTAAGCCGGTGGAATATAATCTATGTCAAGAAGAGCAGAATTTTGCCAATAAAACGGCTATGTATTTTACAAATCTACCTTGAATGCTGTTGGTATATCGGGTCCAGTGCCCCTGCTATTCATCTCGGGGTTCTTGAAAAAATCCAGAGAAGGATTTGCAATGTAATCGATCTTGACTTGGCATCTCGACGCCAGTCGCTTTCTCATCGACATGATGTACCTTCCCCATCTGTTTTTTCTGCAATCATTTTCATGGCAACTGCTATGACGAGCTTTTTTTTTTCATGGTGCCCCGACCACGTCATTTTAACCGTGCTTTTAGATTGACATTTAGCTACCAAAGTTCTACTGTTGAATTAGTTAAATCTAACCGCCACTTCTACTTCAAGTTTCTTTTCTCGTACTTCCCAACATTGGAACTCCCTTCCGCTTACTTCCTTCCCTGAAAATTACAATCTTCAAAAATTTAAATGCAACTTCATTCGCCATCTTCTGTCTTCTCAAATCCGTTCCATTTTTATCCTTTCCGCAATCCACCCTATATCTAGTCTTTTCTCTTACTTTCTCTCACTGTACGAATGGCACTCCCACCTTGCTTGGGATAAAATAAATAGTGCTATAATAATTATTATCCATAAATGATTAAAAATATGTTATTTATGGCCGACTAAAAGTTTCTCCTCGGTCTGACAAGAAGAATTTCTTATAATTTATTGTTTATGACAAAAGACATGTTCGAACGCTTATTAAATCCGCAAATTATTTTTTTTAATTTAAAATTATCTATGTTTATAATTGTTAATGCCATGACAATATTACACTGGATAAAAATCTAAACATTAGGTTTTTTTTTTTTATATCCGTATATAAACACTGGTTCAACGCTAGACAGGTATTTCGTAAAATATCATAGAAAGTAAAACATTAAAAAATTAATCGGTTCTTTAAGACGTTGACTACCAGAGTTCAATTATGAAATCTGACTTCAAACATCAACTTTATAACAACCAAGTTCGGTAATAAACAATTTTTCTGGGTTGATTTATAGCTTACGCCGAAGTTTTAAATTTGTTTTCACACTAAAAATATCGTTACGAATAAACATCGTGTTGGCGCCCGTAGATGAAAATGTATCAGAAAATGACAAGACCCAGATAAGACGTAGTTGGTGTCATAATAAATTTTCAAATATCTCTTTTCCTAAAAGATGTACTCCTTTCGGAAACCAACATAGATGGCCATAAAAATTATTTTAAAAGATAAAAATAAAACGGTTAAATTAAAAACCTTCTATAATTCACAATAAATATTTAAATTAATTTCTGAAACTGAATTAAAATAATAAATGGTAATAACATTAAATAAAATATTCAGCAAGAATAATATCATTCATTTTCGATCATTAGGCATCAAATTACATCACTTCGCATCTTCCATAGTTTAACATGACTTTCACAGTGAGCAGGAAGAATATTTATGAGCGTTCTTAAATTTAAAAAGTTGGGGCCGAGCTGGAGCGGGGTAGGAGAAAATATGACTATAATTTTTCTACGGTATTTGTTCTAAAGCGACCAAAACTGTCTTGTCTAAAATTTGAATTCTACCCGCTAATTTTTATTCCAGGACAATATACTACGGGTAAGTCCTCAGTTATATTAGCGCTAAGTAAATTGAAACACGTATTTATTGTTTTGCCGTTTGAATTTCCAGTGTATATAAATGTAGAAGGAGGTGCTGAAAAGTTCCCGGCAGGACTAACGATGAATTCCCTCAGCCAAATGTGATATTTAGTTATTTGTTTATGTTTTAAGAAGTGAGTCGGGCACTTATGCACCAAATGAGAAAGAGACGGCTGAAATGTTTAGAACGATAATAATGAGAAAGGTGGGTTTGGAAAACATAACCCTCACGGGGGGTAACGAACCACTTAACTGACGAGGTGAATTTATTGTGTAGCCTGAAGTTGACAAAGACATAAATACTGCTGAGGGCCACAAAGGATAGGAAGTTGGTGAGATCCATGATCAACCCTGTCCTGGCGGAGCATATTACATAAAAGTAGTTGATATTGGTAAATATTCATGAAACGAATATTTCCTTTGTGAGAGTCTGTTTCTGTGTGTAAGAAAATTGTTTTATTTTTTTTTTTTTTTACGACTTATAAAACTTTTTGCAGTTTATTTAAAGTCAGAAAATATACCGTAATATTTTTTTTAGAAAATGATTTAGCGATACAAGTCTTACTAATTAACCCATAGCTGGGGGAGAATACGTGGATTCATTCCTTTTACCAAGAGTATTTTCATCTAAGTGAAAATAACGAACCCAACTGGAATTAGAACTCGACCCTCCCATTAACAATTCGGAGCCATTATACCATTATTAGTGTTGCGAATAAGTATGTTCTTCTTACGATAAAGAGAAGATGGGGAAAATACCACTCGCATGTTTAAGCTTAGAGTACTTGGTATTCTCAAGGGGTCAATCTCAAGGTACTAATCAGGCTCGAAATTGTTTACTTCGGTGATCGTTCGGAAACTGGTGTTTCAACGTGATATGGCCGTAAGGCCGTAAGCCTTATTTGAGAAAAGGTGATGGAGAGAAAATGTCTTCGATCCTTCTCTGGATTTTGTCAAGAACTCCGAGACCCGATATACCAACAGTATTCAAGGAACGGTTGAATGGTAGATTTGTAAAATACCGAATAGTTTTATTAGCAAAATTCTGCTCTTCTTGATATCTCTATATATAAAAGTTAGGATGTGTGTGTGTGTGTGTGTGCGTGCGCGCGTGTGAAATGCACGGCCGCATTTTTTGACGGATTTGCACCAAAATTTCCATGCACATTAGCGGGAAGGCCAAGACCGACTTTGCATTTCCCAACTCCCATCGATAGTGGATATAATCGATTTTTTCATGCTTCTACGGCAATTTTCATGTAGTTTGCGGCCATTTTCTACTGGCCAGAGTGAGAGCCTATAGCTGGCTGCCACGAATAGGCAGGAAGATTCTATTGGGCAGCGTGAGAGCCAACAGCTTATTGACACGAATGTTAACTAGCATGCTAGCATGCAAAAAAAAAAAATCTATAGCTGCATTCGTCACAAGTGGGAAAAATTTAAATCTGCATGGCACTTTACTCCAATTGGCTCATTCGCTTGCTTAAATTCAACGTTGATTCTGATTCCGCAGAACTGGGTTGGGTGGGAAAAATTATTTGTTGTTAACATTCTTTTTTCATTCGGTTTTTCCAGTTACGAGTCCTTTATTTTTAAAGCTGATCGTTTTGTGTTCATATTGTTTAATTCTTTTTTCGTAACAGATTTAATATTTAGTATTAGAAAAAATTCGCAATGTGAGATAGGCAAGGAGTAACTCATGTAGCAACAGCAGCACGGCAAAGGGAACTCCTTTAAAGGCAAGGAAGGGCAAAAATATTTTAAGTCAAGTGATAGCGATTGTTGTATGAGTCGTACGATTTTTGAATCAAGCCCGGGCAACGCCGGGTCATGCTGCTGGTAGGTTATATTCCACAGGTTTACGGATACCATTACGTATGGTTATGTCCTATTTATATTATTTTAAATGATCACATACAGTTTGTCATGCACACAGTTTTCAAGATCAAGGGTAGATTAAAACTGCTGAAGACTGATTTTAATAAAGGGTATATTGTGGATAGACAAGGGCCAGTATGAATGAGATCGGATAGACGGTGAATCCCACCTGGAAAATATCATTCCAGGCCTCTTGCTCCGGTTGATTCCCTGCAAGAACTTTTTCATGTAAATTTAAAACGCAGACAATCATAAATATGCAATTTCTTCATTCTCTATAAATTATTCGGAATGATAGCGGACTAGTTTATCGTTTCCTTTTTCACCTTTAACTTTTTACGTATCCATTCTCTTTGACTTGCTATCAAAATGCTTTCGCTATTAGCCGTTGTATAAATATCTACAAATGTCACTGTCATATATTGCGAGAAAACAGGACACAGCTATAAGACGTCATGTCTTCGACAAATGCGTTTTTTCATTCGGAAATCAATTTGCATTTTGCGCGAAAGATATCCGCGCGCTCAAATCTGAGCAGGCTCCAAATAATCAGGCACGTCCAAGACTGACGGTACTCCCTTCCTCTCGTTATCGCTTTTGCTCTCTCTCTCTCTCTCTCCTTTTTTTTCGTGGTGTTACTTTTATCATCTTTCCGTCTTGCTGCTCTGACCCGAAACAGGGCTGAATAAAAGCATATCGATGTTAGAAAGATGTCGCGCAGTGACAAGTAGGAATCCTCTTTCTGTTCAATGGCTTTCAGTCCCGACATTTTTAGTCTTTAACCCTTCCCCCACGCCCGCACCGTCAGAGCCAGTGAAAACCTTTCGGGTGGCGCGAAATAAGGAAATACCACTGATGCGTTTTAGTGACGGCTGCAGTGTTGACCCCACCTCTTTTTTCACTCGTGACACTTCTGAAAGTCGACTAATGGATTTTGAAATAGATTTTCTGTCTTCTTTTCCGCCTTGTCTTAACGGCTTTCTCATCGCCTTACACGTAAAACTCTTCTTTCATATCTATCTTCAACTCATTTTTCATTCTTTGCGCCCCTTTTGTCTGTCTTGTTGTTCTGACGTCTGCTATTTTCATTCAATGTTCTTAATTCTTCAGTATGTTATTTTTTTGTGTTGCTTTTGCTTTAATGAGTCTCTTTACCTATCTCTCTCTATACCTCTCTCTATACCTATTTCTCTCTATACCTATTTCTCTCTATACCTATCTCTCTCTATACCCATCTCTCTCCTTATCTATCTCTCTCATTACCTATCTCTCTCAATACCTATCTCTCTCAATACCTATCTCTCTCAATACCTATCTCTCTCCTTACCTATCTCTCTCAATACCTATCTCTCTCCTTACCTATCCCCCTCCTTACCTATTTCTCTCTATATCTATTTCTCTCTATATCTATCTCTCTCCTTACCCATCTCTCTCCTTACCCATCTCTCTCCTTACCCATCTCTCTCAATACTTATCTCTCTCAATACTTATCTCTCTCTATACCCATCTCTCTCTATACCCATCTCTCTCTATACCCATCTCTCTCTATACCTATCTCTCTCTATACATTTTCTTCCCCACCTCTATGTTTGCGTATTCTAACTCTTGATTTCTTCCTCACGAAGAAATTTATATTTTCCATTATTCTCTCTAAATAATATATTTGATTTTTTTTTCTTATCTTCTCTGTGTTCGATATCTGTTTGTAACAAACAAAATTCCTATTCATTATTTTCTCTGTATAATAACCCTTTCCTTTAATTTTCTGCCTGTCTCTCTTCTTTGATTCTGAGGGAATGTTTTGGCATTATTCTCTCTAAAGAAGTCTTTCCTCTGTTCAATTAAAATTGGATTTTGAATATCATTCTTGATTTTGTTTTTCCCTTCACAGAAAAGAAAGTTTTTCCTTTTATATTCCCTACGAATTTGTTCGGGCCTTCCGTGAAAAGTAGATGTTGAAGTACTTTTTTCAATTACATTATACTTATAAAATATTAGGAAAATCTATGGCAAAGTGGAAGAAGTTTTCGCTTAACACGATTCGCTCTTTAGTCTTTCATCGGACTAAAATTATATAAATTTATGAGATTGCACATGCGCGCAAAGAAGAGTGGGAGGTTGCTGAAATTCTAAGTTTAACTTCTTTTTTTTTAAATATGTTTCAGGCATATAATCCAGTCTATTTCATTTAGTTTCTTTTCCTTTTTTCATGTTTTTATAATTTTTTTAGTAAATATCACACACTGCAATAATAGACAATCTGCCCAGAAAGGTTAAACCTAGTAAGAACATTGACGTAAATTTTCTGTTGATGATCTAGCGATTCCAGCACTTTCTATAAGCTTTCCAACGAATTTATTCGTGCCGACCAAAACCAAAAAAATATTTAAGAATGTACTTTTACAATTACAGTGTAACCCGGATATAAAAGAAACCCGGTTATAAGAGAGATTTTCTCTGGTCCCAAAGTGTTCCCATACTTACCTAAACAAAATAGACCAAACCCGGATATAAGAGAAACCCGGATATAAGAGCCTTCTTCTCCAGTCCCGACAACTCTCTTATATCCGGGTTACACTGTATATTATACTTCTAAAATATCAACATATATTTATTGACTTGTATTTCATATATCTGTCCAGATTTCTGTGATGAGGTGTTATCATTATTTATGCTATTTCCGTGTGGACTATTGACCTTATATTTGTTGGTTGTTCTTATCACAACGTTTCGGCCGTTGTACACTCCGACCTTCATCAGTTATACGTCGACCCGGGTAACCGACATGGAATTCTTAACTGAACCTTTTATTTAATTTGGGGATTAGTATGTTCTTGTTCCACCACCTATGTCTATTGATATATCGTTCTTTTTAATACGGTTCAGTTATTGCGCGTCCTGTCTCCACCGTGTCCAAGTATATACTGCCCGGTCCAGGGATTGAACTCAGAATTACTCTCTCACCAAATTTACAAATCAACGCTTTAATCCACTAAGCTATTGTCTTTGGACTCCGTGGAAACAGGATGAGCAATAACTGAGCCATACCATGAATAAAAATCGAGAGATATGCAGGAAAACGGTAACAATCTACCCCCATATATTAAATAAAGAATTCAGTTTGGAATCCTCTGGTGGTTAACCGGGTGGATATTCACCTGATGTAAGCTGGAGGGTTCAAGGGACGAAACGTTTTGATAACAACAACAACAAAGATAAGGATATGTAAATACTTGATTTTCTTGTTGATATTTTATACTTTTTTGACGTGCCAGAAATTTTTTCTCGTCAGAGTTCATCCTTCAAATCTATAGATCAACCATCCGTCCTTGCATGGAATATTGTTGTCAAATATGGTCTGGTGCTCCCGCTGTACGTTTCAAGGTCTTCGACAAAATCCAGAGACGAATATGCAAAATGATAGTTTCTGATCTAGCCTCTAGTCCACAATCGCTATTCCACGGACGTGCCGTGGCCTCGCTCTGTCTCTTCTACAATTATTTTCACGGCAACTGTTCCGATGATCTACTTTCGTTGGTTCCCGGACTGCATGAATTTAAGCGAGCTGGCATCTCGGTCCCACCCTTTCACTGTCAAAACGGTTAAATGTAATCGTCTCTTCTACTCAAACAGCTTTTTCTCCCGCACTTCACGTCTGTGGAACTCCCTTCCCCTTACTTGCTTCCCCGATGACTATAATCTTTAAATATCAAAGTGTAATGTCAATCGACATCTGACACCCTGAGCTTGTTCCCCGTTCTTCTCTGTATCCTTTCCTCAAACACGCCATTTTACTCTTGTTCTCAATCCTCTGCAACCCCTTGCGTTCTAGTCGCACTTCCGCCTTCCTTAGAGCGAATCGCTTGAAAAACGATAATGATGTCAACTGCTCAATTTCACAATTATAATAAACCAATTTGAAAATGATGATACCATTTTAAGATGTATACTTTATCCAGAAAGACAATATATTTAACAGAAACGCCCACTGGTTCCGAATATGACACGAGTCCCTTTTTAACATGAGGCTCCACGTAAGGGATGAGATCAGAGTTCAAAATTGAGCAATAAAACAGCGTTTTTACAGCCTCAACACATAGTAGCCTTTCTGTTACGTTACGAGAAGGTTTTGAGAAGCGTGGAACAACTTCGTAAATGCTGTTGTTCCAAGGTCCACTCTAACTCGTAGTGCAGCACCTGTTAGAGTCCCAGCTATCGTGTTATGGTCCGGTTCCTTGTAGCACGTTGAAAGTCCAAGGTAGAACCAACAAAGAAAGAACTCCAATAGGTATATGGAATACACAGATATATTACAAACAGGAATATATACAGAGAGGTAGAAAGTGTTAGTACGAACAATCAGGTTTAGTAGTACTTGTTTGAACGCGACTCTGTTTCGGACTACCTCTGACTCGACTGACTGACTCGCTTGCTCTGACTGACTGACAGACTCCTGACGGACTTCAGACTGAACGGTATTTAGTCACCCCCCCCCCACGAGGGCATCATGTGGCACAAGGCCGGTTTAACGTGGGATCTCCGAGTCCGTGGGATCTCCGAGCCCGTGGGCTCGGCCAAAAATATGCCCTTTGAACCCGTACAAACGGGTTCAGGGTCGGTTTACCTCCCCAAAAGAGACTCCGCCCTTCGGCGTAGCCTCGTTCGGGTTCCTCCCACCCTCGAAGGCAGAGAGTTCAGCCGGTCAGCCGGTCGCCCGACTTCAGGCTGAACTCTCTGCTTCGTCTTGAGGCGCAGTATTTATTACGTATGGAATAGTCCATTATGTTATTATGGGTAAGGTCCCATGACATATAGGCAACTAGTTAACCCCCAAACTGGGGTCAAAACACTATGAAAGTATACTAGTAGATTTTTATAGTAAAAATAGCAGCAATATATTTTTGAAAAAAATATTACCAGTAATACTTTTCGAAAAAAAATGTTACAAGCAATATATTTGACTCCCAACAAAACACTCTTTACAAAAATACGCCAATACAAACGGATTTCTTAAAAAGACTATATATCCTGTTCATACGAACCTATCCTAAAAATTTTGTCGGCATTGAATAACTTATTAAGGTTGATATGCCGGAAAACAAAATAAACCTAAACCCTGATCTAAAAACTTATTTCTTACAAAGACTACATATTCTATTCATACGAACCTATCCTAAAAATTTTGTCGGCATTAAATATCTGAGTTTGATATGCCGTGAATTTAAATAAACCCAAAGCAAAACAAAACACCCACGCACATGAGTGAAATAGAGAAACTTTTATACGTGTGGATTATTTACAGACTTTCTTCTCTAAATATTTTTTTTGATTTGATATTTATTGTATGCCTCTAACCTCTCATTACTCAAACGAACGTCTATTGATCTTCCCTTGTTACGTTCATTCTTTCATTTCTTCCATCATTCATCCCTTTTTTGTTTATATTATTTCATTCTTTTTTTTTGTGATGTTGGACGGCTTCGCTTGGAACTTTTGTTATGTCAAGCGAAAGCTCGTTATCACTTCTAAAAATGCTCGTTATATTCGAGATTTCGTAGACGCCGGTACTAATAGTAAACGCCTTTCAATAATATCCGGACTAGTAATACTTGTTCAAGTAGTAATCGCCAAATATTATAATGATCAGTAGAGAATCGTAGTCTGTAGAGAGTGCACGTTTAGCAGTAGTGGATAGACAATAAAAGTGAATAGTGATCGTACAGTCATCATGCTACTTCCTATTTATTCACTTTCTTTATGATCACGTGATCTACTTAATAATGGAATCGCCTGTGTTATAAAACTGGCGATCCAGGTTCAAACTACAATATCGGCAACGACAATTACTCATATGCAACAATTCTCCTGTTCTCCATGATCATCTTGGTTCTTTTTTTTTTAACTCTTTTATTTCATTCATCTTTTTCTTTCATTCACAAATTTATACTATGCCTTTGTCTCGTTCATTCATCTTTTTCTTTCATTCACAAATTTATACTATGCCTTTGTCTCGTTCATTCATCTTTTTCTTTCATTCACAAATTTATACTATGTCTTTGTCTCGTTCATTCATTTTTTCTTTGATTAATTCCAGTTTTCTTACATTGACACTTCGTTTTTTATTCGATATCCGATGTTTTTTTTAAACATTCCATTCTCCTTTTGTTCTTCTATTATTTCTTTCAGTCGTCTCTCATTTTCCTTACCTACAA
The DNA here is from genome assembly GCA_903632075.3 of Acanthosepion pharaonis. Classification (NCBI taxonomy): domain Eukaryota; kingdom Metazoa; phylum Mollusca; class Cephalopoda; order Sepiida; family Sepiidae; genus Acanthosepion; species Acanthosepion pharaonis. Next base: position 231,806 of record CAHIKZ030001257.1, read on the forward strand.
TGATTTTTTTTCTTCCGTTAACTAACCTTTCCCGTTTCCTTCATTATCTGTTGTCGTTCTTTCATTCTTTCTTTGACTTTGTTCATTGGGAGCAATTTAAATGCTTCGTTTACAGTCTTCTTCTTTTGAACAAATTGCTTTCATTCCATTTTTGACCCTGGATTTTACTCCCATCTTCATTTTTTTTTCTTAATTTCATCGGGCACAATTCTTTATTCCAATTCCCATTATCGCAATTTTTCATGTTCTTTTTTTATTTTTACGTTCGCCTTTCCCGTTGCTCCCATAACAGTCTAATTTTAATCGAAATTCCTAGCCTGTTCTTCTTCCTCCTCTATTTTTCCTACCTATTCATCTCAGTAATCTTATGTTTGCTCGCATTTTTTTTTTCTCGCAAGTAAACACAACTGGTAAATCAGCCATTTTGAAGATTCTCCATTATGGCCGCTGCTATATTTTGAAGAAAGTTCTTGCAGGAAGCAATATTTTTATCATATCCCAGGTGGAAGACACGTATATTAACTAAACATTCCCACTCTGTTCACTTTTTTTTATCCAAAATATAATCAAACAAGACGTGTAAACGTCATTATTTTCAGCAAATCCTCGACTTTAGCATATCATTTTATAGACACTCTAAAATGGTGGCCCATCCACAAAACACGACAATTGCAAAATGTATCTTGGGGGTTAGAGATGCATTAGAGTATTCTTAAATTTTATCCTGTAATCAAGACGAAAATCTGGAGAACAAGGAATTTCTTTATTTTACTTTTATTTCTTTATTTTTTATGTTTTATTTTTTTTTTTTTTTTTTTTTTTTTCGGACAATTTTTTTCAGTCGTTTCTGATTTGATCTTTGTGGGATGAAAGATTCCTTAGTTTTTCAGATAGAATGCCAGACTTTTGCATCTGCACAAACTGGACCGCTTTTCATTCCAAGCAATATTTCAACACTCTAATCATTAACAAAAGACTTGTAAAGAAAGTATAACTTTGATTTGTAGAAGCTTGAACTGTACCACATCAATTTCACAAACATTTTCGTGAGTGGAGGTCCTCTGTGAATTGAACTTACGTGAACATACACTCGTTTCCATCTGATAGTTTTTTTGTTTTTTTTTTACCGGCTAATTAACTTGAGCCACATGCGAAGGTTCTATTCTAGCTTGCGTCCGTATGAAGAAAACTGGAAAATATTCGGTGCACATTCAAAAACTAAAATAATTATCGCAGGGGAAGTAAACTTTCTCGAGATAATAGACTTCGTGATAAACCCTATTTATCTGTTTTTTGGGGTTTTTTTTTTTTTTTTGGTGTGTGTGGGGGGGTACTCGTCACTTCACCCGATACTGTCCGCGGGTAAGTAAATGACACATGGAATATCTTTAGAACTATTAGGTTGGTGCAAAAATAATGACGTAATAATGTCGTTTTTGACCTTAAAAATACGTCAAAAACGACATTTATTACGTCATTATTTTTGCACCAACCTAATACTTCAGTTTTCTCTCAAAAGTAACGGTCAGCGAGAAATCTGACACTGCACCTCTTCTTATTCTGTAAGTTTCCCGTGACTCGTACTCTCATGTTGAATATGATCTGAGTATAGCGGCTTGGATTGAGGAATCGGAGAGCCGAGTTCGAATTCCAGTCGAATCCATTACATTCACTTATGTGCTAATACCCTTGGGAAGGATATGAATCCTCTTCTTTTCCATTCAGCGATGGATGAGTAAGTAGCAGGACAAACTGGGTTCTATAGCCTTGGATAGAAACTGGTCTACCGCAGAAAGAAATAGCGGAAAATATCTGCCTCGTCAGTCATGTATCGATAGATACATTATCGCCTACGCGTGTATCACGCATGGCATATAACTAACTGATATGAGCGCATGACTGAAATTCCACACCTTCCAGATGAGTGCCACTCGATCCCAAAAGTGTACGTTCAACAATATCAATGATAGATCTAACATATTTAGTTGTATGGATATGAGTTTGTGACCCTGGATTTTATGCTTTTGCGATCATCAAACTGAGTTTGTCTGATGATTGCAAAAGCGTGAAATCCAAGGTCACAAACTCGGATCCATACAACTAAATATATATAGGAATGGATAGGAGAAAAATGTACATACACGCACAAATACTTGCACGTACGCAAGTATGTGTGTGTGTATATATATATATATATATATATATATATATATATAGGCGTTATAAATACAGTGGTCGGTGTTGTGAAACAGAGCTATAATTATATATTAATGAATATACATAAGATCCAAAGTTGACAACACTACTCGGTTGTTTCATGCAGTTAATGCAATCATCTAATGAAACTCCGAATCGTATTATCGACGTTGAATATTATGTTTATTCACTTCTGTTTGTGTGCGTGTGTATATATATATATATATATATATATATATATATATATATATATATATATAAGATATTGTCGGGATATATAGTCTCTTATATTCGGTAATCAGGTTTGATATTTTATATAATTAACACAGGCACTAATTTCGGACCAGAGAAAATCTCTCTTATATTCGGGTTTCTCTTATATCCGGGTTTGGTCTATTTTATATACATTAACACAGGCTCTAATTTGGGACCAGAGAAAATCTCTCTTATATCCGGGTTTGGTCTATTTTTATATACATTTATTTGGGACCAGAAAAAATCCGGGTTTGGTCTATTTTATATACATTAACACAGGCTCTAATTTGGGACCAGAGAAAATCTCTCTTATATCCAGGTTTGGTCTATTTTATATACATTAACACAGGCTCTAATTTGGGACCAGAAAAATATCCGGGTTTTGGTCTATTTTTATATCTCTAATTTGGGGGTTTCTCTTATATCCGGGTTTGGTCTATTTTATATACATTAACACAGGCTCTAATTTGGGACCAGAGAAAATCTCTCTTATATCCGGGTTTGGTCTATTTTATATCCGGGTTTGGAAAATCTCTCTTATATATATTTTATATACATTAACACAGGCTCTAATTTGGGACCAGAGAAAATCAGGTTTGGTCTATTTTATATACATTCCAGGCTCTAATTTTTCTCTTATATCCGGGTTTGGTCTATTTTATATACATTAACACAGGCTCTAATTTGGGACCAGAGAAAATCGGGTTTCTCTTATATCCGGGTTTGGTCTATTTTTTAACACAG